>PVLA01002303.1:122645-278761 GCA_004027455.1 Hydrochoerus hydrochaeris | reverse complement strand
TCTTTTTGTTAAATCACTAAATTGCCCAGGTTGGACTGGAACTTGTGACCTTCCAGCCGCAGCCTCCCAGAACACTGGGATCACAGTGTGAGCCACCACCGTTCGCAGCTGGGAGATATTCCTAAAGTCCCGACTGTAACCAGACACAGTGATGCATGCCTATAATTCCAGCCACTCAGGAGGCTGAGGCAGGAGGATAATCAGCCCTAGCAATTTAGCGAGACTAAAATAAAATAATAATAATAATAATAATAATAATAATAATAATTTTTTAAAGTGCCGAGGATGTAGCTCTGCGGTAGAGCCCCTGAAATCCAAGCCCCCAGGGTGGCGGTGCACACCTGTCCTCCCAGCACACAGTGAGTTCAGTGCCAGCCTGGGTTACCAGCAAGACCCTGTCTGAAAAAAACAAAAGAAGAAAAAAAGAAAAACAGAGATGGAACCCAGCCCCAGCCAAGAAAGCAGGGTCCCCTGGGGCTTATGAAAGTGGGGAGAGTGTTTGGGGGGAGGGGGCCCCAAGAGCACCGTGGCTCAGCAGTGACCAAGGCGTGGTGGGTTCCTGGACAGAGGACTGGGGATCCCTTGTCCCCGTCGCCCCCAGCCCCCGGGCCTGGGGCCCCGCCAAGTGCGCAGGGGAGGCGGTGTCCCAGGCCAGGGGCGCGGTGTGGGCCTTGCAGGCCGTGGGCGGTGTCTCTGGGGCGCGCCTTCCCTGTCCTCAGGGTGCTGGGCCTGACATCCCCCTGTGGCCCTGCTGACCTCAGCCCCTTGTCACCGCCATCTTGAGCTGTTGCTAAGGGACACCCGCGGCTGTCACGTGTTCCCTGTTTGAATGACGTCATGTGACCTGTGCTACATGGTCGCTCATCGCCCTTGCCTGAGGTTGAAACACCATGCTGTTTTCTAGTCACTGGGCTACCTGTGACATGCTGCCGCAGAGCCTGGCATGGATCACTCTTACCCTCAGTCCCTGGTCCCTCTGCCAAGCTGCTGCTCTGTCACCCTCTGCCGTACCAGCCTGTCTACCCTTGTCATCTCCCTCCACCGACATGCCTGTCATGACGATCCTCCTGCCTCAGCTTCCCCGTGCTGGGCTGACAGGCGTGTGGCGCCACGCCTGACCCACCCCTTCCCTTCCACACATGTTCTCGATGCCTTTTGTCAGCCTGAGGTTGTCTCCCTCCTATGGTGGCACCAACACCTAAGGTTCTTTTTTTTTTTTTCTCTGTCTTTTTGAGACAGGGTCTCACTATGCAGTTCAGGTTGGTCTTGAGCTCACTTTGTAGCCCAGGATGGTCTCAACTTGCAAATGATTCTCCTGCCTCAGCCTCCCGAGTGCTGGTATCACAGGAAGGCACCACCACACCTGGCTCAACCTCTAATTTTTAAAGCAATTGCAGTGTCACTTGCTATTCCATGTTGTCTCTCCACCATTCCAGACCTCCTGATCACGCTGTCACCTGCCATCATCACACTGTGGCACAGTGATGGCACCCTGCCCCTGCCTGTCCTCCTCGGAGGTGACTGAGGCTTTCCTGTTCCTCACCAGACTTTCTCTGGCTTCTGGCCTGGGGACAGGCGGGGGCAGGGCATGCCCGGAGGCCAGGAGGCCCCAGTGCCCTGGAGAGTAGGCAGGATGCCCAACATGGGTCAAGACAGCAGAGCGGGCCAGGAAAGGGGACAGAGGTACCACGAGCAGGCGTGTGGGGTGTGCCATGCCTGGGAAGGGTGGTGGCCTGGGACAGAGGCGGCTTTGTCTGTGCTCTGGAAGCAGATGGTGAAGGCAGCAGGGACACATGACCCAGTCTGGTCAGGCACCAGGGAGGGTCCCCCAGGTCTCCATGGACAGCCCCGTCTTCACAGAGAACTCAGAGGGGGAAACTGAGGCTCAGAGCCACTCCCCTGGCCTCCCTGGCCAAGAAAGAACACGAGTGAGCCTGACCTCCAAGCCACAGAGCTGTAGACCTTCCAGCCCCGCTAAAGTCCATGTGTCTAAGCTGGACACTCATCTCAGCAGTCGGGAGGCTGAGGCAGGAGGATCACTGCAAGCTCCAGGCCAGCCTGGGCTACACAGCCAGACCCTGTCTCAAACAAAACAAAACAAAACAAAACAAAACAAAACAAAACAAAACAAAACAAAACAAGTGTTTGGTAGTTAAGCCTCTGGGGATGATTAGGGTTAGGTGAGATCATGAGCTGGGACCTTTCATGACATTCATTTTTGAGGTTAAGTCTTGCAATGTTACCCAAACTAGACTTGAGAGGATCCTCCTGCCTCAGCCTCCTGACTAACCATGGTCTTGGCCCTCCGTGCCTCCTGTACCCTGAGCTAAGTAAACTTCTACTCTTTATAAATTACCTGGTCTGTGCCATTCAGTTACAGCAGCAGAAAATGAACTGCACACGGCCCTGCACTCTTGGGCTGCTCCTGCCCAATGCTACCTCAGCCCCTGGGCAGGGGAGCAGACACACACACATGCACACACGCACACGCACACACATGCACACGCAGGTTGTTTCTTTAAAAGAATGAACACAGATACTGTTGCTTGGGGGTGAAGCTCTTGCCTACCATGTGTGAGGCCCTGGGGTTTGAGCCTAAACACTGCAAAAAACTTTTTTCTTTTTAAATCTATTAAAAAGGGGTGGGGATTTAGCTCAGTGGTATAAGCACCTGCCTGGCAAGCGCGAGGTCATGCGTTCAATCCCTGCTACCAAAAAAAAAAAAAAAAACTATTAAAAAATTTAGGTGGGCCAGGCATGGTGCACGCCACACCTATAATCCCAGCACTGAGGAGGCTGAGGCAGAAAGATTGCTGCAAATTGCCTGTGCTACAAAGCAAGGCCTGCCTTAGTGAGACTTCCACTCAAAAAAAAAAAAAAAAAAACTAAAGTTGCCTCTGGCATTTGTTGTAGTAACACAAAGATGACTGATGCCCCACAGAGACCCCTGAGGGCAGAGGCAAGAAGCCCCAAGTAACAAGAGAAAAGGGGACCCCAGAGGTGTCTGCTTCCTGGGCCCCAAGAGGCAGGGTCTTGCGCTGGACACCGATGCCCGCGGCTCACCCCGAAGGCTGAGGCCACCTGGAGAACCAGGGTCGCAGGGAGGCCCTGAGGTGGCGGGGGCGCTGCCCCGGGTAGGGGCGGCTGCGTGTTGGGTCCCAACTGGACGAAAGAGGAGAGAAGGGGGGCGGGGCAGGGCGGGAAAGCGCGGGAAGCCTTGCGCCTTGGACCCAGCGCCCGCCTGGCCGCAGGGAGCCTCTGCCCCACAGCTCCGCAGCCGCCCTGCCTGGGGCCTCCACGCATTCCAGCCTGTGCGGGAGGGACCTGTGGCTTCCAGCGCCTTGTGGTCCTGGTCCTGGGCGGCCACCGTGCCAGAGGCGTGGCAGGGGTCTCGTCTGCACATGTGTCGCGGTGTCCCGCTGGGCAGAAAAGTCCTTTAACATTTCCAGTTATTTGATGTCTTCACTTCTAGGGCCCTGCTGACCCTGAGAGATGGGCCAGCCTGGGGGTGGCCAGTTCCCAGAGGTAGCCAAAGGCTCGGCAGAGCTCCTGTCCCTGGGAGCCATCGGTTTTGGGGTGTGCGCATATCTGATATTGGCAACTGATCTCAGGGCCTTTGCACTGAGCTACACCCTCAGTCTCCTCCCACTTTTACTTCTACTTTGAGACAGGGTCTCGGTGAGTCACTCAGTGCACTAAATTTCCCAGACTACGCTCAAACTGGCGATCCTCCTGCCTCAGCCTCACAGAGTGCTAGAATTACACTTGTCTCACTGAAGACTTTTAGGCCAGGGGTGACTTGGGTGGGTCCTGCAGATATTGAGACCAATCTCTTGGGCAGGGGTTTGTCTTTCCCGCAGGACAGGGGGACCCCAGCGCCCAGCTCTGTGATCTGCACCCACTTATTTGGAGCCCTGGTGCCACCCCAGATTCCCCTGCTCCCCAGCCTCCTCCTGGAGCGTGTCATTTGTTACGTCAGCATTTATTAAGCAGGATACAGATTGGGAGGGTCCCTGAAGACGAGAGCGTGGGCCGGCCTGACGGCGGTGGGAGCTATGAAGTGTTCCAGGCAGGGAGTCACGCATTTAAATATCAAGACCTCGCGGCCAAGGAGGCTGTAGTTCATGGCGGAAGCCACAAGGGGGCGCGCAGAGAGGGCCCTTCCGGGATGGAAGCGCGCGGTCCACGCCTGTTGTTCAAGAGTTCGCCCCAGGAAAGGAATGCATCGAGTCTCAGGAATGCTTCACAAATACTGACGATACACGGACGGGACGGGGCACAGTGGGCTAAATCATGATACCAGTAAAATTTCATGTTTCTTTTTACTTTTTAAAATATGGCTTCTAAAAGAAGATTGCAGCTAGGAATCTTCCTGCCACAGCCTCCAGAGTGCAGGGACTACAGGCATTCACCGCCACACTCGGCTTGCTCACCCTTGCTTGCTTGCTTTCTCTTTCTTTCAGTGGTACCGGGGATTGAACCTGGGACCCTCACCCTGAGCGACACTCCCAGACATTTATCGATTTGTTTATTTTGAGACAAGTTCTGGCTAAGTCACCCAGGCTGGGCTCCAACTTGTGATTCTCCTGCCTCAGCCTCCCAAAGTGCTGGGATGATGGGGTACGCACCACCACATCCTGCTTGATTTTATTTCCAAGGGAAAGATTTTTAGCAATAAGATAGCTTCTGGGTAAAGGGTGAATAGATTTTTAATTTTAATATACATTGCCAGGTTTTCAGTATTGACAAAACTGTCTAAAGTTTACATAGGACCGAGGTGCGATGCAGTGGCTAGCACTTGCCTAGAAAGCCTCAGCACCTCAAAGATTAAAGTTTTAAAAAGTTTATGCAGAAAGGTAGAAACTTGAAAGAAGAACAAAATTGGAGGGTGGGCACTTCCAATGTTAAAATCCTCTGTGGTGCTCGCCTGTCATCCCAGTACCCAGGGGGCTGAGGCTTGCTGTGGGTTTGAGACCAGCCTGAACTACATAGCAAGACTGTCTCAAAAAAAAAAGAACAAGAAAAAAAAAAGGAAGAAAGATGTGGGATATCAGACATTCATAAAATGTTAGTTAATATTCAGAAAAAGATTTCCTCTGCCAAAACTATGTTTCACTTTGGTTTGGGATTTTTGAGACAAGGTCTCACTACGCAGTTCAGGCTGGCCTCAGACTCACTATGTAGCCCAGGCTGGTCTCGAACTCATGGCGATCCTCTTGCCTCAGCCTCCCCAGTGCTGGAATCACATGTGTGCACCACCGTACCTGGCCCTCAGGACCTTTCTCCTCCCCACACAACCTGCTGGGACTATTGTCACCCACATTTCACTTAGCAGCAAAGTTTGAAGCTCAGAGATGCTGAGTAATTTGCCAAGGCTGCTCAGCTCCTAAGCAGCACAGCTGGGATTTGAACCCTGTCCTAGGACTCCACAGTCCTTGCCTGTGAGCACTCTGCAAAGTGAGCCTCTTTCAGGGGGCATTCTGAAGCTCCCAACAGTGTGTATTTTTTGTTTCTGTTTGTTTGTTAGATTGGTTGGTTAGCATTGGTTTTCTTGAGACAGGGTCTTACTACATAACCCAGGCTAGCCTGGAACTCACGGTGATCCTCTTGCCTCAGCCTCATGAGTGCTGAGATTATTGACACAAAAGCACCATGCATCCAGGCAGGGCTCCTCCATGTCCTTTTGTTACAGGCAGCTGAGCCAGTTAGAAATATTATAGGCGTCAGACAGGCCGAGGCCCTCGAAGAAGCTGGCACAGGGGACCAGTGTCTGATGGCCTTGGAGGAGACACACACCTCTTGCTGTGGGCCAGATCTCAAGACAAATGCAAGCACACCCTTAAGTATAATCCTTAGGGCTTAAGTCTGGATTGCTTTAGGCCCATTTTGAAAATTCCCATTTCCCCACCTTTGAGCCATCTAATCTCACGGTTTTGCTCTATAAAAAGTCCCTGCAAAAGACAGTCCTTGGCTACCTGTTCTGGTCCCCTTGTGTCTCTCTCAGACAGCAGCTTGCTTTCTCTCAATAAACATATTCTACTCTTAATCTCCACTGTTCCTAAAACTCATTCTTTGATTTTAGAGAACAGCAGCTGTGGGACACAGTGGGTCAGGAGTCTCACTCCCCTGTATCACTTTGATGGGGGGTGGTCACCGACACAATGTAAGTGTCACGTTAACCCTGGAACACTGTGTTTCCCAGTGTGGCTACATGAAGATAATCAAGTGTCACCATGTCCAAAGGTCACAGCCCCAATTAGATCCAGGATCTCCGTGCTGGATTCGCTCCTCCACCCTGGAAGGATGGTGACGAGGATGGACAAAACACCTAAACTGCTGTTATGAGCACACCTTGACCTACCTTCAGTGCCTAGGAGTCCATTTTTTAAAAAAATTTAACTTGGTTTTGTTTTGTGTGAAACATTATGTAGCCCAGCTGGTCTTGAACCCAGCGATCTCCTGCCTCAGCCTCCCGCGTGCTGGGATCACAGGCCTGCCCCACCACACCCGGCTAGGACCGTTTCTCAGAGCCACCATGGTCTGTGGTGCGCTGGGCTGGGCTGGTCCGATATTTATACCCTCCTACCGCTGAGGCCGTGGCACAGGAGCCCTGCCATGAACCTTCCTGCCGATGCAACCTTATCTAGGGGACACAGTCCCACAGCTAGGGTGGCTGCAGGGCAGATCAGGCACCTCTGAGAGGTGCACGGTGCCACCTAGCTGCCCTGGCCCCCAGCTGTTCCCACAGCTGAGTCACCTGCACCCCTGTGCGCCCACACCTGCGACTTCTTACCGTCTGCTCTTTGCAATCTGATGCCAGCGAGGACTCAGCCTGGAGGCAAACAGAAGAGGAGGCGAAGGGTGGAGATGGTGACAGCGACAGTCCGGTGTCCAGGGAGCAGAGCACTGGCTGAGGAAGATACCAGATAGGCGGTCCTGCCGCCTAGGAGGGGCTGACATGTCCGTCAAGCGCGTGGGGCCTCCTGGTGTTGCTAGAATCACAAGAAACCAGGTCCTGCAGAGAGAGGAAAGGTTTGCTCAGCACACGCTCTGAGGTGCCAGGCGTGGCACCTCTTGTCTCTGGGCCCTGTGGCTGTGTCATGTGGTGGGTGGCATTGTGCCAAGAATGGGAAAGGACAGCTCTCAGGGGAAGCCAGGGAACCAGGCTGGGAATGGGACAGGTTTTTTTTTTTTTTTTTCTTTTTTGTGGTACTGGGGGTTGAGCCCAGGGCCTCTGCCCTGAGTTACATCTCTAGCCTCTTACATTTTTTTCTTGATTTTTATTTTATTTTTAAATTTTGAGACAAGAGTCTTGTTATGAGCTGGGGGGGGGGGTGGCTCATGCCTGTAACCCCAGCACTCTGGAGGCTGAGGCAGGAGGATCATTGTGAGTTTGAGACCAGCCTGGACTACAAAGTGAGCTCAAGGCCAGCCTGAACTGCATAGCGAGACCCTGTCTCAAAAAGACAAAAAAAAAAGTCTTGTTATGTTGCTAACTTGCCCAGGCTGGGCTTGAACATGCCATCCTCCTGCCTCAGCCTCCCAGAGTGCTGGGATGACAGGTGTGCACAGCCATGCCTGGCTGACTTATATGCATTTTTTTCTGTCTCTGTCTTTCTCTCTCTCTTTCTCTCTCTCTCTCTCTCTTCTGTCTTCAGTACAGAACCATGGAACAGAAGAGCCAGAGCCTCACATACTAGGTGAGCTGTGACTTTAGCCCTCTGAATTTGGTTTTGAGGCCGACAGGGTTTCACTGTGTTGTTCAGACTGGCCTTGAACTTGCTGTCTTCTCGCCTCGGCCTCCCAAGGACCCGGGAGGACAGCTGTTCAGTGTGGTGCTAACCTTTCTTGCCCCTGCCGATGTTAGCTGATTTCTGCAGACAGCAACAAGTGCTGGGAGTGGTGCTGGATGCTTCTACTGCTAGCATTCAGGAGGCTGAGGCAGGGGGATTGCTGCAAGTTCAAGGCCAGTCTGAACAACACAGTGAAACCCTGTCTCAACCAAACCAAACCAAACCAAAACAAAACCAACAGCAAAAAAGAAAGACAAAGAGAAGAAAAAAATATACAGTGAGCAATAAGTGAGCTGCCCAGGAACATGACTTTCAAACACAAAGCAGCCTGTCCAAAGCCTAGAGCAAGGCCGATCCTGTAGGGTAGCCCCCCATTCCTGCCAGCATCTGTGTGCCCTCACTGACCCAAGCAGCAGGGGGCAGCCGCCCACCTCCCCAGTGCCACAATCACCCAGGGTAGCCAACCTAAACCTGACTGTTTGCTTTCCCTTTCCCTTGGAAGTCAGCGCACAGCCTGGCACCCACCGCTCCCCTCAGGTCCTCCTGCATCTTTACTCACCCAGCCGCTTCCCGGGTGGCCCTACAAGGGGATTGTGGATTTGGATTTCTGACTTGGGGACAGTTATTTCCATGCCTCATCCAGCTGTGTGTCCACAGTGTCTCCTGTTGTGATAATTAAATACTGGGAGGGTTGGGAGATTTTTTTGTTTGTTGTTTTTGCCTTGCTGTGTAGCCCAAACAGGCCTCAAATTTGTGGCAATCCTCCTGCCTCAGCCTGTCACTGCTGGGATTAGATGTGTGCGCTACACCCAGCTCATGCACTGTTTTTAAAGTATGACCTGAGGGACTAAGTTTCCACAGTGAGCTCAAGTTCAGCCTGGACTACGTAGTGAGACCCCGTCTCACTATAAAAAAATAACATTTGGGGGACACTTTCAAGCTGTAGTTCAAACAAACCCTGTCTGTATTTTAAAACAGGCAGCTTCCTGGCTGCATGTAATCGCATTCTTGTAACTGCAGGCTTCTGGGAAGCTGAGGCAGGAGGATGGTGAGCTTGAACCCACCCTGGACAACATAACAAGCCCAGCCTGGGCTACATATGGAGATGCTGTCTCAGAAAAACCAATAATGAATGAATGAATAAATAAATAAATAGATAGATACTATTTCAATTTTTTTCTTTTTTTCTTTCTTTTGTCCTTTTTTTTTTTTTTTTGTCTTTCTGAGACAGGGTCTCTATGCAGTTCAGGCTGGCCTTAGGCTCACTTTGTAGTCCAGGCTGGTCTCGAACTCCAAAACAATCCTCCTGCCTCAACCTCCAGAGTGCTGGGATTACCAGCGTGCTCTACCACACCTGGTTCACTATTTCAATTTCAATGAGCAATTATTAGGGACCTGGCCAATGCTTGTAAGAGGGGTATGGCAAAAGGATGAAATATGAAACAAATTTAGTAATTCATGATGGAAGGCTGGGAGGTCAATGCCTCAGGTTGGGTAGAGACCAAGATGCTGTAAAATGGGCCACTATTTATCAGGCACATCAGTGTAGGAGGCTAGCAGAACACACCAGGTTGGCAGAAGAGTCAGAGGACTATGACTCACCAGGCAACAGAGAGTCTTGGGATGACTCCAGAGGATGGAGATGATTTTATACTAAGAAACACCTTGCCCCAGAGTGTTCTTTTTAATCTTAGTAGTTTTAGTTAAGACTTAGTGGGTAGGAGAGGGTGGCCCATCCCAAAAGAGTTCAAGGAAGTCTCAAAAGGGCAATACCAGAATCCCAAACCTCCATTTATCCCTGAGGCAAGGGTGTTAAATTAACCAGTGTGAATTTGTAATTCCCAACAAGGGACCATGAAGTTGGGCATTTTCTCTCTGGTGAACTGGGGCAATTGGTTTCTTGTTTCCTTGGGGGCTATTGGGATTTTGTTGCTGTTTGTTTGTTTATTTATTTATTTTGCAGGGCTAGGGATGGAACCCAGGGTCTCATGCAGGCTTTGCAAGGGCTCACCCCTAAAGCACATCCCCACCTTCATTGAGGTGTTTGTGTCTTAGTCACGCATCTCATTACTAAGACAAAATTACTCAAGCCCCAAAGTTAAAGGGAGAAAGGTTTATTTAGCTCACAGTTTGTAGAAGTTTCAGTTTGCCATCAGCTGGCTCCAAGGCAGAGTGGCACATGGCAAAGGGGCAACCGTTCCTGGCAGTAGAAGACAGCAAAAGCAACAACTAAGGAGAGGAGTTCAAGTGAGCAAACCTCTTCCGCGCCCTTATGTTGCACAAAGGCTACCCTCCCTAGGGCAGGTATAGGACTCACACCCTTAATTTCAGCATTGGAGCACGAATAAGACTCATCCTCTAGATTCAGCTGCCCCTGAAAAGCCCAACTCCATGCCTGCAGGAGGCTTTGGGGGAGGCAGCCAGACACAAGCCATAAGTCTTTGATTTCTCTGTCACAGTCCTGTTGATCTCCTGGTTGGAATAGCAAGGTACATCAGATGTGCAAGCTCTTTATGTTTTGAATAGGGCCAGCACGGTACATCGTTCTGCTGTTTCTGATGCTGCTCTGAAGTGTAGAAGGAGCTTACTCCATCCGGGATTTGAAACTCATTTCCTCCTGTTCTCTTCTATTTTCTACTGGTCACTTGCAGGGGAGTTTTATTTTTAGATACTTAACTTTTCAGGCCATTCCTAATCATTAACTCCTGCTGCCTACCTTGCTCCCAAATTTAGTGGCTGAAAATAACAACAAATGTTCTCTCCCTGGGGGTTGAGAATTCTGCAGTGAGCTTGGCATAATTCAGCTTTCTTTTGCACTCAACAGGATGTTTTTGAGGTACATTTACATCGAGCCAGAGCTGGAATAGTGTGGGGAAGAGGGAGAGCAGAAGGGAAGAAGAGAGGGAGATCAGGAAAGGGGGAAATATAGAAAACACCATTTATTCCTTTTCTCTCCTGTGTAATATTTCATCACAAGTCAACTTTTCTTTTCTTTTTGAGACAGGGTCTCACTATGTTCAGGAAGGTGTTATTTAATTTCAGGCTGGTCCTGACCTCACAGCAATCCTCCTGGCTCAGCCTCCTAAGTGCTTGGATTATAAATGTGAACCACCAGGGATGTAGCTCAGTGGCTTAAGAACCTGCCTTGCAAGCTCGAGGCTGCAAATTCAATCCCCAGTACAAAAAAAAAATAGGCATAAATGTGCACCACCATGACTAGCTGACCTTTTCTTTTTTAAAAAAAAATTCATTTGTTATTATTATTGTTATTTTACCATGCTGGGAACCAAACCCTGGGCATCATTCATGCAGGGCCTGTGCTCTGCCATGGAGTCACCATCCTGGCCCCTTTTTCCTGTTCCAACTGCCCTCCCAACAGGCATTCCAGTAGTTCCTCACTTCCCCTCTGCAGGGACCCCTGTA
This sequence comes from Hydrochoerus hydrochaeris, assembly GCA_004027455.1. Classification (NCBI taxonomy): domain Eukaryota; kingdom Metazoa; phylum Chordata; class Mammalia; order Rodentia; family Hydrochaeridae; genus Hydrochoerus; species Hydrochoerus hydrochaeris. The sequence goes on along the minus strand of PVLA01002303.1, from coordinate 267,545 downwards.
ATGCAGACCTTGCAGCAGGTCCCAGATCCTCCCACAAAGTGACTTCCTTTTGGAGCTCACTGTTCATTTTCCTTCTGCTACCACAAGGCCAGGGCCCAACCCCACTGTGTCCTTCTCTGAGTGCTGTGATCACACACATCACACCCTGGTCCCTTCCCTCCGAGCCGAGCCACTCGCTCCTCATAGCTGACACTGGGTGGGGGTGATGTTGTTCTTTGCATGTGGTTTCTTGGTCCCTCTTCCGTCTCCTCTTGTTCCTTGAACCTCTGCCCTCTCTAACTGCTCCCCCACCAATCCCAGGCCACCCTGTGAGGACCCTGGATCACTGGGGTTGTCAAGAGACACAGAACCAATGGCTGTATATGGGTGACAGAGATTCATGAGATGGAGAGAGATGATATGAATTGGGGTTCATCCACTGCTGTGGTTGCAATGTGCCCCACAAAACTGCATGGGCTAGACACGTAATCCCCCAAATTGTACGTTAGGGGTATCTAAAGGAGGACCTCGGGAGGTGACTCAATAAGGTCACAATGGCATTGGTGGCTTTTTGAGGAGAGGAAAAGGGACCTGGGCTGGCACCTTGTTCCACGAGATGCCCTCCAGCATCTTATCCAAAGCCCCCCTCAGATATGGTGCCAGGGTCTTGGACTTCCCAGCTTACAGAACTGTGAGAGAAATAATCTAGTTTTTATGAACTGCCCAGATTGGGACATTTTGTTACAGCAACACTAAGCAAACTAAGACATGTGATCATGGAGGCCAGTGAGCCCTGAGGTCAGTGGGGTGAGTTGGGCAGACGGAGGCCCAGGAGAGCCATGATCAAGACCTGGTCCAAAGGTGGCAGAGGAAGAACTGATGACTCAGCTCAAATCCAAAGGCAGGAAGATGCTAATGTCTTCTTTTAGTCAGGCCTGTGACCATTCAGATGAGGCCCATGCATGGCAGAGAACTAAAATGTCCCTCCAAAAGCCTCGAGTGTATGGAAGGGGTGGGTCCTAGGGGCACTGCACCGTCAGTGGGCTCATCCAGCAGGAGCTCACGGCCGGCCGAGTGTGCACTCTGAGGCGGGGCTTGGGGCTGTGAGCTGGAATGGTGTGCTCTGTCCCCAGCTCCTCTCCACTCCCTGGCTGCCATGAGGCAAGCAATGTTTCCCCTGCCCCGCCCTGCCATGGTGCCATTGCTGCCTTGGACACAGCCAACAGTGGGGTGAAAACCAAAGACCATGAGTCCAAACAAAGTTTTCCTCTTCTACATTAGGTATTTTGTCCCAGTGATGGAGAAGCTGACCAATACTCTCACCCTCACTAGGGAGGGAAGTTACCAGCTAAAACCCCTCAGAAACACCCAGAAGAATGCTTGACTAGATATCTGGGCCAATCAACCTGACCCACAGAATTAACCATCAGGGTCTCTCAGTGATCAATTCGACAACATCAGAATACACAGCTTTCTCAGCTGCACATGGGACATTTTCCAAAATAGACCACACACTAGCTCACAGAACAGGCTTGAGTAAACACAAATAAGTCGAAATTATCCTGCGCATATTATCAGACCACAGTGCAATGAAATTGGAAATAAACCACAAAACTCCAGAAACACATGGAAATTAAATAACACCTTCCTGAACAACCAATGGGTCACAGATGAAATTAAGAAATTAGACAATTTCTACAATTACATGATGAAGGGAATAGGCATATCAGAATGTATGGTACAAATTGCAAGCAGGTCTATGGGGGAAATTTATAGCAATGAATTCTCATAAAAAAACAGAGCGAGCTCAAATAAATGATCTAACATTGAAACTCAAGATTTTAGAAAAAGAACAAGTTAAGCCCAAAGTTCATACAAGAGAAGAAATTATAAAGAGCAGAGCAGAAATTAGTGCAATGGAGGCGAAGAAAAAAATACAAAGAATCAATGACTCAGTGTTGGTTCTTTGAAAGATTAAATGAAATTGACAGACCTTTAGATAACCTTATTTAAAAAAAAAGGAAAGAAAAGACTCATCCAGGCAATCAGGAAAGAAAAGGGCAAAACCACAACAGATCCTGAAGAAATCCAAACTGTCAATACCTACTTCAAGAACTGTATTCTAATAAGATGGAAAACACAGAAGAAATGGACAGATTCCTAGATACATACAAATTACCAAACCTGAATCAAGAAGATATAAAAATTCTAAATAAACCAATATCAGTCAATGAGACATAAGTAAAAACCTACCAACAAAGAAAAACCCAGGCCCAGAAGGATTCAATGCTGAACTCTATAAGAAATTTAGAGAAGATCTAGCATCACTACTTCTCAAACTCTTTAATGAAACTGAAAGGGAAGCAACACTCCCAAATTCATTCCTGGAAGCGAGCATTAGCCTAATATCAAAACCAGAGAAAGACCCAACCAAGAAAAGAGCACTACAGGCCAATCTCCCTATTGAACACAGATGCAAAAATCCTCAACAAGATACTGGCAAATAGAGTAAAGCAAATCATCAAGAAGATTATACAGCATGACCAGAGATGTAGGGATGGTTCAACATTTGTAAATCAGTAAATGTAATAAATGACATTAACAGAGCCAAACACAAAAACATACAGTCATCTCAATAGATGCAGAAAAAACACTTACAAAATCCAACATCCATCATGATTAAAAAAAAAAAACCTACAGAAAACTAGATTCAATGGTCTTTATCTCAACCAGATAAAAAGCCATCTGTTGTAGTCAGGGGTTGTGAGGAGAACAATTAGAATGAGGACACAGAATTTATAATATTAGTTATGAGGGTCATCCAGAGTTAAACACAAGAAAGTGCAGGAAATCTTCCATAACACTAAAGACTCAGAATATTCAGCCAAGGGCCTGATTCCCACAGCAATGTCCTGCATGAGTCCAGATGAAAACCTAGAGCCCATGACAATGCCTCCCATGAGTCCAGCTGGAGGTCTAGAGCCCACGAGAAGGACTCATGTCAGTCTGTTTTATGGATCTGTACTGGGAAGGCCCAAAGGTTAGTGGTGGAAGCTAAAAAGTCTATACCAGCAGGGTGAAGTTGCTGTGCTGGTAGGCTGAGGGTTCTACACTGGAGCTGAGAAGACATGCTCAAAACAAAGACCTACAATGTATCACAGCCATCCTCAGCAACACGGAGGTTCCAAATTCCTCCAAAGATAAGGACAGTTTGAGTATATGTTAGGAAGCCAGCATGATAAGTTTCTCCTGAAGATTAAACAGCACACGTCTTCCCCTCCAGAGCCAGTAAGTGATGCTTGATGTAAGGACCAGAGCTCTCCCAAAGTGATTGCACAGCCACTCTCACCAACAAGGTCCCGAGCTCCTCCGATGACAATGGTTGAACTCACCATTGGGGTGGGGAAGCTGGTCATGATGAGCTCCTCCAGGAGACCCAATGGCTCAAACAGCAACACTTAGAGAAACCCACAACACCTCCTTCTCTTTTCCATATCTCTATTCTGGCAACATCCCTCATGTGGAACATCTACGCTCAGCCTCATGCTGATTTAATTCTGCTGGTATTAAGTTGACCACCAGTTTTTAATCCATAACACCATCTATGACAAACCAAACAGCCAACATCATACTAAATGGACAAAAACTGAAAGCTTTCACTCTAAAATCAGGGACAAGACAAGGATGTCCACTGTCACCACTCTGATTGCCAGGGCAATCAGACAAGAGAGAGAAATAAAAGGAATGAAGATAGAAAAGGAAGGAGTTAAATCATCATTATATGCAGATGACATGGTACTCTACACCAAAACTCCACCAAAAGACTTCTAGATTAAGCAGGCAAATTCAGTAGTGTAGCTGGATAGAAAGTCAACCGTCAAAAATCAATAGCTTTCCTGTACATGAGTAACAAACTCACTGAGAGAGAAATTAATGAAACAACACTTTTCACAGTAGCATCCCCCAAAATGAAATACCAAGGAATCAATCTCATAAAGCAAGTAAAAGACTGAAAACTACAGTACTCTGAAAATGGAGATTCACAAGGATATAAAAAAAATGGAAAGATACTCCTTGTTCTTGGGCAGCAAGAGCCAATATAATATAGTCCTGAAATTGTTACAATCCTGATCAAAATACCAAGAGCCTATCTCACAGGATTAGAGAAAACATTCCTCAAAATCATTTGGAACCAGAAGTGAAACAATAGCCATTATCAAGCAATCAACCAGTAACAAATGCTGTCAGGGCTGTGGGGAAAAAGGAACCTTTCTCCACTGTCGGTGGGAGTGTAGATCAGGGCAGCCACTGTGGAACTCAGTGTGGAGAGTACCCAGAAAAGTAAAATTAGACCCAGCTATTCCTCTTCTTGGTATCATCATGAAAAATTAAAAGCATCATACCACAGAGATAGATGCATATCCATGCTTACAGTGGCACAGTTCGTAATAGCCAAATCTTGGAAACAGCCCAAATGCCCATCAACCAATGAATGGATAAAGAAGATGTGGCAGGTTTTTTTAGAAATGGAGTACTACTCAGCCATAAGGAAGGATAAGCTTGAGACATTTCTAGCTAGATGGATGTGCTATCCTGAGACCATACTCTTAAGTGACATAAATTGGACACATGTGCTCCAATGTCACACTGTTTCTCTGGGGTGAGAAACTGAAAGTGTAAATAAGGACATAAATGTATAATAGATATTGCAAAGTGGGAAGAAACTGAGGGGGAAGAAGGAAGTAAAAAGAAAGAGAATAGCAGGGAAAGGATGGAAACAATGATTTTATAAATAAGGAGCAGAACAGGGGTTGAAGAGAGGGTATGGGAATGGGAAAAAAAGAAGCAAGATGTATCATGTACAGGTACGAACTATCTATGATGAATGTGATCATTACGTATATCTAAAATGTACCACTAAAATAAATTTTAAAGAATAAAATGCTATTTAACTGAAGAAAAAAAAACTCACAGAAATATCCAGAATAGTGCTTTACTAAATATCTGGGTCAGTCACTCTAATCCATAGAAGTAGCCATCACAAGCTCCTAGTGCCCAATGCAGCACCCTGCCTGTCCTCTCAGTAGCCATTGGCCCTGATGACACTGCCTTCTTCTTGACACCGTCTGACCTCTCAGCCTCTGGGGTTTGCCCCCTTTCTGTCAGCTCTTCTTTTGTCTTTGCCACAAGAACTTCCCAGAACTTTCTTCTCATGCCACACTCTCTCCATAAGCATCACACCTATGCCCTGGCACCGTAATTTAGATCTAGAATATTACCAAAAGCTCATACACTGAAGGCTTTGTCCCCAGCCTGTGGTGCTTCTGGGAAGTGAGACTTTTCAGAGGTGGATCCTAGTGGCAGGAAGTGAGGTCACTGTTGGGGATATCTCTCAAGAGGATATTGGGACCACTGCCCCATGCTTCCCAGCCACCATGAAGAAAATAGACTTCCTCCCCCATGTATTTCCTGCTACCATAATGTACATCCAGGCCCAAAGCAATTGGCTCAAGTGACCATGGACTGAACTCTCTGAAACCATGAACATTTTAGGTTGATCATTGCAGGCACTTTGTCACAATGACATTAAGCTGACTAACTCACCTGGCCTTGGCCAACACCAGCAATTCTTCTCTGTCTCATCTCCTTCAGGCCAGGCATCCTGATTCACCTGCAAATTAGGATCAAGTTGACTCAGGACATTAACCATTGCAACCCCATACCCATTATCAGGTGTTCTCTGCATCTCTGACTGCCACTGTGACACATAACAAAATATTAGTACATTACTCTTGTCTCCTTTTTTAAAAAAATTGTTTTGTTTTGTCTTTTGAGTTACGGTTTTGCTATGTAAATCAGGCTGGCCTTGAGTTTGAGGTGATCCTCCTTCCTGCCTCAGCCTCCCAAGTGCTGGGATTATAGGTGTGCATCACTATGCTTGGTATTTTAACCTCTTTTTTCATACCAGGAATTGAATACATGACCTAGAGCTTGTCAGTCAGGTGCTGTGCCACTGAGCTATATCTCTAGCCCTTACCTCCTCTTTACCTTTCACCTCCATTCAGAAACCTAGTTGAGTTGATCTGGTTTCTTGAATGTTTGCCCAAATACCTCTGTGCAAAATATATGATTTAGGAATATCTTCCAAGAGCTGGACACGGTCATGCACACTTACAGTCTCACCACTTTGGGAGGCTGATGCAGGAGGATCACAAGTTGAAGTCCTGCCTGGACAACTTTGCATGCAAGACCCTGTCTCAAAATAAATAAAAAAAGATGGGAGAGAGAAGACAAGATGGCCGATCAGTGAGCAACAAAATACAAAGCCTCCCAGGAGAAACAACCCATTTGCCAGAATAAAACACCCTGGAGAGACCCAGACAGAGTGAGATGGATCCTCCTGACACAGGAAGAAACTAAAACTTAAAAAAGCTCATCAAATACTTTGGGACTACAAATGAAACAGCTAAAAATTACAGGACACAGTGTTTTCATTCACAGTGACCTGCCAAGTTTGCACCAGCTTGAATCTGCACCAGCAGAGCCACCCAAACTCATTCCTGCCTCTACTCACAGGAAGCACGGCAGCACTGAAGTTGGGGTTGGTGAGCCCAACAGAGAGTGGAGCTGGTGAAGGAACCTTCATTAATCCACAGTCAGTGCTGGGAATGAGACCCCCCTGCCCACAGGAAGGACGCGACCAAATGGGCGACATGTTGGAATCGGGCAGGAGGAGCCTGAACTGGGAGCACCAGTGACTTCAGTTGGCTGCTCCCTCCCCAGAGCAGATTCGTGGGATTAGCTTCGACTGGGCCATGCCCCTGGCTGGGACCCAATGAGCCGTCCCAAATCGATTCCCTGCACCTAGCATGCACTAACCAAATGAAGGCCCCTGAAGTTTGGTTGGCCCCGTGGGGAGGGGCAGGCAGGAGAGGGCAGAGGTTCCTCGCCAGCGTGCTTCAGAGGAAACGTGGCCAACAGGGAAGGGTCCTGGGACCTGCACTGTAACCTATGTGGAGGAAGCCAGGGCCATGACAGGAGAGAGAGGCAGGAGGAGGCCCTCAGCCCAGAACCCTGAGAGCACTGATCCAGGAGAGGGAAAAACAAGGGAGACTGAGGGCAGCAAACACAAAACATCAGACATGGCTTCAATGGACATTAAGAGAAATCTTCAGGACCTTGTAGACAAGCTCAAAACTGAAATATTAAATCAGGTAAAGCAGGATATGAGTAGAGTAATAAAAGAAATGCTCTCAGGAAGCATCTCTCAGGATGATACAGAAGGAAGAAGGGAGGAACACAAAAAAGAGAAACATTCGATAAAGAATATAAAGAAAATATAGAATACATGAAGCAGATTCAAAGAGACTACAGGAAATTAAAAACTCCATTGAAAGCTGGCAAAATGCCTTAAAAGAAACTAAGGATAGACTATCAAATCTTGAAGACAAGTTTGCAACGTGTGATCATGAAAGGAAAGATCTCTTAAAAACAACAAGGAAACAGGCAATAACAATACAATGGCTAGAAGATGACAAGAGAATCTACAATTTAAGAATAAGAAACATGAACAAAGAAGCAGGAATACATACAGGCAAATTACAAAGGCTATTCATGGAAATAATTAAGAAAAACTTCCCAAGCATGGGAAAAGAAAATGACATTCAGTTGTGTAAGGCATACAGAACTCCAGCCACCTACAACCAAAACAGAGCTACACCCAGACATATAATAATCAAGATACCAGAAATTCAATATAAAAACAGAATATTAAAAGCTGTCAGAGAAAAGAAACAGATTACCTATAAAGGTAAGCCCATCAGGATCACGGCTGACTTCTCGACACAGACCATCAGATCAAGAAGAGCTTGGAACAAAGTCTTCCAAGCCCTAAAAGAAAATAACCTCCAGCCCAGATTGATGTATCCTGCAAAACTGTCTACAGAGAATACTGAAGGACATTCTAGAGAGAAAAAAAAAATATTAGCATTTTAGGAATAGTGGCAGAAAGGCCTCAATGAGTGGGGCAGGCAGTAGAATGAAAGAGAAAACTAGACAAACAAAGGCAGAAAAATAGTATAACAGAAATGAGGCAGAGAAGGATAACTAGAATTGCTAGCATAGATGGCCTTGATACACTATATTGTTAATAGTGCACCAAGATTTAAAACCCACATTACTCACACTACTCTGCTTAGATATATTATATTCTGTTCCAGTCATTCTACCTGTACTAGACCTGAGGGCATAGACAGCAATCCTGAAAATAACAGGATACAGTATGGTAATCATCCTTAATTTCCTATTAACTTCATCTAAAGCTCTGTAAAACCTACACTGTTTTACCATGACTGATCGTAATTGAATCTGGTTTGTTGGATCACTGTTTTGTATTGATAGATTTTATTCAAAGCTGTTATGATTTGATAGTATCAAGTCTGAGAGTATTACCAACTGCACTTAAGATGACAAGATCCACTAGAATATCCACTATGGTTTGATTATCACCTGTCTTTGAAGTTTTATACTGTCTACAATGTTTTATTTTTACTAATATTGTTATTTACTGCTTTACTCAATTATACTGCTATATTCAATTATGCCTGATGATATAGACATTCTATTGAAGACAATAAGAAACAACACAGTAATCATTGTAGATCACCTTGTACTGTGGTTTTATATGACTTTTTGGTTTCATGTTTTTATAAGAATTTCTTTTGTTTTGTCTTGCTATGTTTTGTTTTTCCCTCTAATATAGAAAGGATAGAAATACCTGCAGAGATCCATGCAAGTGTAGCTGTTTACACTCTCACTATTTGACTATCTACTTTGTATGCTTTAATTTTGTAACTTGAACAACTATTTCTAAGAGGACAATATGTAATTTATTAACTAGTGATTTCTTATTGTTTATCTTTTTTTGGAATTCTGTATTACCTCTACCCTTTACATGCTTTTGTTTCTCTTTAAAAAAAAAAGATGGGGATGTAGCTCACTGCAAAGATCCTGACTTCAATCCCCAGTACTTCCAAGAGAGAAGGAAAGAAGGAAGGAAGGAAGGAAGGAAGGAAGGAAGGAAGGAAGGAAGGAAGGAAGGAAGGGGAGGACAGAGGGGAATGAAGGAAAGAAAGAAAGAAAGAAAGAAAGAAAGAAAGAAAGAAAGAAAGAAAGAAAGAAAAGGGAGTTAGGAAAAGAAATATCTGTCAAAGACCTGACCCAGAATATGGCAAGAGCTCCTACGAATCTACTAGGAAAAAGTAATAACCTGCAGATGAAAAATAGGCCATTCACACAAGACAATCTTCAGTTGCCAACAAGTGAAAAGGTGCCTAATACCATGTCATTGGAGAAACACAAATTAAAATCAAAATGCGTATCATTCAACACTTACCAGAATGCTAAAGTGAAAAATAAATGTCAATTGAAATTTCTATCCTCTTGGTGAACATATAAAATTGTGGCACAACTGCTTGGAAAACTGTTTACCAAGACCCATAAAATTGAATAAATGTAAATCGGGTGTGGTGGCGTACCCCTGTAATCCCAGCACTGGGAGGCTGAGGCAGGCGGATTGTGGCAAGTTTGAGATCAGCCTGGGCTGCAAAATGAGCCCAAGGCCAGCCTGAACCACATAGCCAGACCTGTCTCAAAAAGACAAAAACAAAACTAAACTAAAAAGAAAACAATAAACAAGTTGGGTGTGGTGATCTGTGAGTTGAAGGCCAGCCTGGGATACATAGTTAACTCCAAGCCAACCCAAAACACACAATAAGACACTGTCTCAAAAAAACGATTTTTTTTTGAGTAAACATCTAAACTCTACAATTCAGTGATTCCACTCCTACACATAAACTCAAAGAATATACTTATTTTGTTTTTTTGTCTTTTTGAGATGGGGTCTCACTATGCAGTTCAGGCTGGCCTTGGGCTCACTTTACAGCCTAAACTGGTCTCGAACTTACAACGATCCACCTGCCTCAGCCTCCTAAGTGCTGGGATTACAGCAGTGCACCACCACACCTGGCTTTTTTTTCTTTTTTGCATATATGTATTTGTGTCCACCAAAAAAGCTTATGGGGATTTTCTTGATAACCCTGTTAATTGTAGCCAGAAACAGGAACCATTCCACATGTACAAAAAAAGGGCAGCTACACACCCTCAGTGGCTGCTTTGTGCCACCCAGATGGGCACACTGCCTGCTGCATCAGGTGACAAAATCCTGTGTTCTGTCCCCACACGGAGATTTCTGTTCTGTGCTCTGCAGGGTGACATGGTCGCTTTATTTCCACAGAGCTGTCATAGCCACGAACATTTTTATTCTTGGTGGTCCTGGGACTGCATTTAGGGCTCTGCATGGATCTGCACCCTCAGCACAGTTTCATTTTACTTTTAAGTTATAACATGATTGATTTTTTAAAAAGGGCAGCTAAATAAATGGTGAATTGACAACATGGAACATTAGATATCAGTGATTCTCAGTCTGGGGCGATTTTGTCCCTAAGGACCCCTTGGCAACGTGTAGAGTTGGTTTTGATTGTCACAACCTGGGGACAAAAAGGATACCACCATCCTCTTGTGGGGAGAGGTCAGGGATGCTGCAGAACATTTTGCAATACATGGCGCACACTAAGAAATACTCAGTTCCAGATTCTCTTCATTTAGCAATCAAGTCCTGTTGCCTCAGTAGATGAGCTGCCCACTGAATGAGAAGCCACACATAGCACATACATTACATACTCAGAGCAAAGACAGGGCCAAAGGAGACCCTGGCCTGAAGGTATTGCTTGTCTCTGCAAAAGTCTTATGCACAGTACGGTAATGTGTAACAGAACAGAAAACTTCAGTGCTGCCCTGTACAAGACACCAGCAAAACTGACAAACCTGTACTAGAGAAGCACAAGGAGTCCCAACGGCTGCTCCCCTGGCTGCCTTGTGAGTCTGAGCAGCAGGCTGCAACTGGTAACAGTGCACCTTGATCACAAGTGCAAAGCTGTTAAAAGAGTAGGTAGTTACATGAGGAATGCCTGCAGTAGTTGAGAAAACTGGTGATTCCACCCTGGTGGGAAACAAGAAATACTGGGCCAGGGATTTAGCTCAGTGGCTCAAGTTTTGCCTAGTAAGTGGAAGGTTGTGAGTTCAATCCCCAGTAAAACAAAAAAAAAAAAGGAAAGAAAGAGAAATAAGAAATACCATCTGGAACAATATAGATGTTCCACTGGCAGGCATAGTGGTGCTAAACTGTTAGAAGCCAAGATGGGGTTACACCAGGTGTGGTGGCACACATCTCTAATTCCAGCACTCTGGGAGGCTGAGGCAGGAGGGTCACAAGTTCAAGCCCCACCTGAGCAACATAGTGGCTTAGTGAGACCCTGTCTCAAAACTTTTTGACAAGTTTTTAAAGGGCTAGGGATGTTCTTCATTGCAAAGATCCTGGGTTCAATCACCTCACCCCAAATAATGATGATGATACTCCAAGTCTCTCTCTTAGAGTAACTGGACAGGTCCCAGAGGACAGGTCCCAGACTTCCTTGGACTCAACCCTGGTTCTCCTACAGCTTCCTCTTTATTCTCATGGCTTCTCACATTATTAACTTCCAGCCAAGAACACACTACTTCAGACTTGCCAGGTTCTTACACCAGCTGTGTTTCACTTAACAACCTGGCTGCCCTGGGCACATGCTTACCCTTTTATGGTTCTGTATCTGCAACTGTGGCTCCATCAAGCCCTTCCTTCTGCCCTTTCTCAGATCTTGGAGCTGGACTTTTTTTCAGCGTGCACACACACATGGAGACCGTTGGGTTGTCTCTCTTTTTTTTTTTTTTTTTGTACCGGGGATCGAACTCACGACCTTGTACTTGCCAGGCAGACCCTTGTGCCGCTGAGCTAAATCCTTGGCCCTATCTCTTTAATTTTTAAATTTTTATTAGAACATGTGTGCAGTACCTAATGAGTATGCTCATTGTGTAAATGTGGTACATATACTTAACACATTTTAATTCTTTTTATTCTCCCCCCTCCCCACACACACACATATATTGAGTTTTGAAAAATGAAAGAGAAGGATCAGGGTAATATGCAAAATGTTATCCAACCCGGGCACAGCAGTACATACCTGTGATCTCAGTGCTGGGGGTGGGGGTGAGGCAGGAGAATTACATATTCCAGCCTAGCTTGGCAACTTTGTGACTCAGAGACTGTCTCAGAATAAAAATTTTTACAAAGGAGGTGGGAATCTAGCTCAATGCAACAGCCCTCAGTTCAATCACCATTACTGAGGGGGGGAAAAAAAAACTCCACTTAGCTGCTCACTCCAGAAACTGGAGAAATCTCCACCCTCTCCTCGCAAACTACTTCCTCTCAAGACATGCACCCTAAATGCCATAAGACCGTAAATCTCATAGCTGACCCCCTTTCCTTGCAATTGCCTGTGTTCCTCAGTCTCACCCTGGTATTCCTCCAGCCACCCATCTCCGGAGGAATGGCCAACATGGCCACCCACCGGAAGTGTTTATCACGCACCGGAAGTATTTACTACTAAGCGGAAGCCCAGGCTGTCCAGCGGAAGTCTGGGTCGCCCACCGGAAGTGCTGGGAGGCGAGGTTAGGCCTCGCCCCTATCAGAGCCTACTTCTGTCTGAGAGACTCCAGCAAACCGTCTGCAGTTGCCCTCATTCATGGGAACTAGCTCAGTGCTCCAGCTGTAATTTTTGTGGGCATAGAGATAGGCAGAGTAGCTTTGGGCAGCTGTTTTTACCCCTGGTCATCTAGAGTTGATAACTTCATACCCCTGGCCTTGGCCCACCACCAACTCGCTGCCCAACCCTTGATGGAGTCACTCCCTTGGCCAGCTCTCTGCATGTGAAACATATGGCATTGAAGAAACCCAGCACATCTAAAGGACAGCAGAAACAGCGCCAGCAGGAGGTCTCGACCAGCCCCTCCACTTATGGGCTGTGTGATATCAGGCTTGTGCTACATCTCTCAGTGCCTCTCTTTCCTCATCTGTCGACGAAGGGTGAGAGTTCCCACTTCCCAGGGCTGTTGTGGGGTCAGTAAATTTAAAATAGTCTGGCACACACTCACCCTATTACAGCCTGCACCTGTTCCTCCTGACAGAAGAAGTTGGGGGTGAGTCCTCAGTTCAGGAAATGGTCAGAGAATGTGTTTTCCTTCTCTGGTTTTGCTCCTCTCTGCCACCCTCAACACACAAACACACACAATGGCACCAGGCTAGCTTGGAAGCCAAGGTTATGGTTTTAATTTTTGGCCATTATTGTGGGACTGGAGATTGAACACAGAAGACACTGAGTTACACCCCAAGTCCTTTTTTATTTTTATTGTTAAACAAGGTCTCATTAAATCGCCCAAACTGGCCTTGAGCTTGTCATCTGCCTTCCCCCATCTCCCAGAGTGCTGGGATTACAGGCGTGGGCCACCCTGCCCCACTCCATGCTATGCTTCTGTGAAACACTTCTTGTGACCTACATTGAGCTGGATACCTCCAATCCCAAGCAGCATCTTCCCTCCACCTGTGTCACCCTGAGCCCCCTCTCAGGGACCCACTGGGCTACTGAAGTGGCTAACATGCCTGGCTCCCCTACCGTAACACCACCCGCTTATCCCTGCTCCCTGATCCAGCAATCCCCAGATGCCCTCTTGCAAAGAGGGTTCTGTTGCTCTTGTTCTCAACATGAACCTACTGTGTTTACTCATCAAATTGCAAATCAGAGTGTGACACACACCCAATAAAAACCTGATTGGGGCTGCCTGTGGCTCCCTGAAGTCTGGGCTCCATATCCTGCCTCTCGGTGCACCATCCCTGGGTTCCATTGTAACTCATGTCCTCTGATGCACCTGTCCTTTAGCTTTCCCAAATCCCCTTTGGAGGAAGCCACCCTGGTCTCTCCTTGACAGCCCGCCTGTCCTCTCACCTCCCCAGCAAGCACTCGCCACACCATCCTAGGTTTCCCAAGGGGACTTCTGATGAGCTTTGGCTCACTGGTACCAGAAAAAAGGTCCACTCTGATTAAAATATGCACCAAAACCCCAGGACAGGACAAAAGTGTTGATGAGAAGGAACTGTATTTAATGAGTCCATGCATACCCACATTTGTATTAACACAGCTCATTATAGAGAAATCTTGAAAGTGGCCTTAGGTTCATCAACAGATGAATAAAGAAAAAGTGGTATTCACACATGATGGAGTACTACTTTGCCATAAAGATAAACTTGTTATTTCTAGGAAAATACATGCACCTTACTAAGTGCCTAATGTTAAGTGAATAAATCAAACATATGGGTTTGAATACTGTATGGTTTTTCTTAACTGAGAAATCCCAGAGTAAAATTTTAGGAGCTAAATAAGATGAGACTAAGAAAATGGGAGGTAGACTTTAATGAGATGGGAAAGGAATGGGAAGATGGTATGTGACTACATGGTGGGCCTGACGACAGATTTCCAGCTCTGCAGCACAGCAAGCTAAGAACTGCAAAGCCAGCTGGATGCAGAAAGCAAGGCAGCTGTATTGATGGAGTGTCAGAAACAGAAACAGTGCTGGGACAGAAAAGGCATACAGCATGCTGCTGAGACAAGCCCTCATTCAGGCTGAAGCAAGCAAGAGGAGCACATGCTGTGGCCTGGGGTCACTGGCCTCCCCCAAATGGCATGGACAACCAGCCGGGGATGCAAATTGTTGCATCCAGCTGCAGCTATAGATGTTCCCTGGGGAAAGGATGATGAGAGAATGAAGAAATAAAGGTAAGAGACAGCTGAGGTCAGGTAGAGCCCTCTCTCCTGATGAGAGGAAAGGAACTGCTCAGCCATCCAGGTGCATTTATTTATACACTCAGGAGGTTGATGTCAATTTCAGCCCCTGTGCTTTGCAAATTAACATGAGACGCTGAGCACCTGTGCTTTCTGAGCTGGAGCAACCTGTTTACTTAGCTCTCCTAGGGCTCCTGTGTTCTCAGGGTGGCTTTGGTTTAGTCGCACAATCTCTGGTCAGAAGACCAGGGACTCACTGAGTTATGGGATGTCACAGCAGAGGTTCACTTATGTCCTGGGTCCTCACTGACATCAGAGGGCTGGTACTAAATATTGACTGTCCTCCTTGTCCATCTATCTTTCTAGTTTTTGGTCTCCAGACCTCAGTTGGTGAACATCCAGAAGATAAGGTTAATGACTCTGCATTGTAATGAAGGCAATAAGCTTAATATTACTGTCTTATGTAAATATCAAAACATCAAATAGAACCATTATTTTCTAACAGCCACAGAGGTTATAATATTTGAATCCCTATGAATATTAACAGTTACGTGTTTTACCCAGAAAGTTAGAAATCAAAAGTCATACATACTATTGCAGTACGGCAATCATGATGACATTTTGAAAAGCACTTAAATTTCCATTTTGTCACAGCATAATCCTTTTAATCTATCATCTCTCTAATACTTAAGAAGTTTTTACCTAGCTTGTTGACCTTCAGTGGAATGTATATAAGTTTGTGTTAAAGGCAGAGCTCTGAATCTGATAGAAGTCTATCAACATAAATAACCCTGTTTTACATTTTGAAAGATTTGCATATCTGCAGGCATAAATACATTTAATGCACTACAAGAGACAATAACAATGAATTGTCAGAGCCATATGAAAACCTCCGAACCACAGCATCTTTTCAGGCTGGCCTTGGACTCACTTTGTAGCCCAGGCTTGTCTCAAACTTGCAAGGATCCTCCTGCCTCAGCTTCCCAAGTGCTGGGGTGACAGGGGCACACCACCACACTCAGCTCACCACAGCATCTTTAAATCAAAAACCTTATTGTCTAGAAAACTTAGTCCTTGGATGAATGAGCAATGTTAACACATTACAATAATATATTTTGATAACATTTATCGGGGTGTCTCCCACAAGGCTATGGCGATCACTGAGACCTCCTATCCACAAAAAAGAACCGTCTAAAGCTTCTAGGCAGCTGCTGTCTTATTCATCAACTGAAGTTTTGTCCAATGATTTCTCCCCACCCAAAGGGATTTTTATTTAACTATCTTAAAAATTTTTGGTGACTTATGAGAAAACCAAATTTGATATCATTTTGACCAAATGGCTACTCAGATGGAAGCAGGTTTTGAAAATCTACAAAGTTAAATTATAAACAGGCTGGGTGTCATGGCACATGCCTGAAATCCCAGCTCCCAAGAGACTGAAGGAGGAAGAATCCTGCAAATTTTAGACCAGCCTGGGTTACAAAGCGAGTTCAAGGCCAGCCTTAACTGTGAACTGCTGTCTCAAAAAGACAAAAAAAAATTATGAAAAAATGATCTAAAAATGCAAAAGAAAAAAAGGAAAAGAGAAAAATTGCTGAGCTTAAATGGAAAGCAGTTGTTCAGAATAGACAAATGAACAAACAACTGGACAAACAGCAAACATCTTACAAAATCAGAATGTACTCAAATATATTTTTTGATCAACTTGAATTATAATATTTTACAGTTTAAGAAGAAGTTTATTTTAAAATTTTAAAACTATAAACAGTTTAAGACTATAAACTATGAATAGATTTTGTTGTAGGTCAATTAACAGAGATAATCTTAAGAATTTGGAAAGAACAAAATTTTTTATCTGTAATCAGTATATAGTCTTGTATTCTATTTTGTCTTGAAAATATTGGTAACTTTTGTGTTCCTTTCTTTTCTGTAACTTTGAACTCAGTTATCTCCAAGCACTCTACCATCTACTCAGATCTGTGATTCTCAGAAAATGGAAAGACAGCTCTTGTTCATGGATAGGAAGAACAAACATTGTGAAAATGGCCACTCTCCCAAAATTGTTATACAGATTGAATGCAATCCCAATCAAAATGTCACTAGCATACCTCACAGATCTAGAGAAATCACTCCTAAACCTAGCTCTTAAAGCTATAGTTGTAAAAGCCAGTTACAATAAAACCACAGTCACTCACACTAACCATACTGTTGCTCTTCTGGAAACCTGCCTGCCGTCCACCTTGGCAGCTTGCTTTGACCCAAGATAAATTCTATTCTTTTCTATTTCTATTTTGTTTTGTTTTGTTGTTTGAGACAGAGTCTCACTATGTAGTTCAGGCTGACCATGAATTCACTGTAGCTGAAGCCAAACCTCAAACTCATAGAGATCCTCTTGCCTCAACCTCCTAGGTGCTGGGATGACGGGCATATGTCACCGAGCGTGGTGGGAAGGTCTCTTTTAACCACATGCTTGGGCAACCCACTCAGGACCCCTTCTGTCTCTCTTCAGACAGAAGCTTGCTTTCTCTCAATAAATATATTCTACTCTTAACCTCCATTGTTCCTAAAATTCATTCTTTGATTTTAGAGAACATGAACTCACAGACATAGTAGGTTGGGAGTTTCATTCCCCTATATCAGTTTGAGGTCCTCTACCGAGATCACTGGACAGAGGTGAGAGTTTGCTTTTGCTTCATAGACTCGGGACTGGGACTCATTTAGGTAGCAAATTTTTATAGTTATGTCCCTCCTTATTCCCAGCTGCCCTGTGAGCGCCCAGTCTTCCCCCACCTTGAACCCATGGTTTTACTCTATAAAAGTTCCTGAAAGAGACAGAGTCCTGGGCAACCCACTTGGGACCCCTTCTGTCTCTCTTCAGACAGAAGCTTTCTCTCAATAAATATATTCTCCTCTATAAAAAAGTTAACTGGGGCCGGGTGTGGTGGCTCACACCTGTAATCCCAGCACTTGGGAGACTGAGGCAGGAGGATTGTTGTGAGTTCGAGACCAGCCTGCGCTACAAAATGAGCTTAAGGCCAGCCTGAACTGCATAGCGAAACCCTGTCTCAAAAAGACAAAAAATAAATAAATAGTGATTTACTTAAAAAATTAAAAAAAATTAACTGGGGGGGGTGCTTAAAAAATAAAAAAAAAATTAACCACATGCTCTAGTGAGAACTAATCAGTATCCTATGAAAAGTCCTGCAGTGCCTTCCAAGGGTAGCTCCCAAGGTGATCTCTTGCTGCGCTCCACCTAGTAAAGGTGCCCCCACCTCACCTGCTGTCACACAAGGACCAAGTTTGGAACACAAGAACCCTTGGGTGACAAACTAACAACACCTCCAGGCCAGGCCTGTAGATGCCCAACCAGTAACTAATAAGAGGATGAAAGTGGAGCACAAAGCTGCACACACATAATCTCAGTACTCTGGGAGGCTGAGGCAGGAGGATCTTGAGTTTGAGCCTAGTCTTGGCAGCTTAGTGAAACTCTACCTCAAAGAGAAAAGGCAGGGCCTTTTGGGTTCACTTCATAGCATTAAAAAACAAATCAGGGCTGGGGATTTAGCTCAGTGGCTTAAGCGCCTGCCTGGCAAGCCCAAGGTCATGAGTTCGGTCCCCAGTACCAAAAACAAAACAAAACAAAACAAAATCAAACAGAATGAAACTTGGCCTCTCTGCCTGTAGTTTTTTTGGGGTATTGTTTTGTGTAGTCTCAGGTCTCACTCTATAGCTGAGGCTGGTCTAATTCACTGTGTAGCCTAGGCCGGCCTTGAGCTCACAGAGAGCCTCTCCTCAGTCTCCCACATGCTGGGATTACAGGCGTGCACCGGCATGCCCGGCTCTGCTCACATTTGTGTAAGGGTGTGTGGGTGTCTCATTTATTACCCTAACACTGACTTAGGCCCTGCTCAGTTCAGCAATAGATGTGTTAGGTCACTTAATGAGTGTCTATATTACAAGGTGTGCTTACCTGAGTTTATCTGGTCTTGCTCAACCCCCTTTAGGACTGAGGAGCCAAGATCAGAGTACATAAAGTGCTTTCCAAGGTCTGTGGGGACATCCGGTTAGCAGCATTTACAGTGTCTCCTCCAGGCCCACTGCAGTGATGCCCACAGGTCCTGGGTCACTGTCCTAAGCCTTCAGCCACCCCAGACTCCAAAGAGCAGAGCCCTGCAGACCACATGGGATGCCCCAACGCAGGAGCTGTCGCCCTACTCAGAAACTGTGTCCCCCCCCAGCTGTCATCGCCTGCGACGCTGACTCTCAGGACTCACCAGCAAGCCGCACAGAGCAGCGGATTAGCAGGACCATGACTTTCTCAGGATGGCCCAGCTGCTGGCGACACAGACCCCATCTTGCCTTTGTTCCCCTTTTTTAAAATAAAACTCCCAAACTTGTTTCCGCCTCCTCTCCCACCTTCCAGGGTTTAATTTTGAGCCAGACTGGCCATGCAGAGTTCAGGCTGATCTTGAACTCACTTTGTAGCCCCAGATGAGCTCAAACTCACAATCCTCCTGCCTCAGCCTCTCAAGGGCCGAGATGACAGGCGTGCACCACTATGCCTGGTTTAAAACTACATCCCAACCTCAGGCAAAGAATTTTTATTTAAGACTTCGGCCAGGGGTTGCACACCTGTCATTCCAGCACTTGGGAGGCCGAGGCAGGAAGATCACGTGAAGTTCAATTCCAGACCAGACAACAGGACACCACAGCAAGGCCATGCTCTCTCCCCCGAAAAAAGGACTTTTCTGGGGGTTCTTCAGAGAAATTCGGGCCCTGCCCACACCTTGTGTTTGAACTCCACAACCCAGAATGATGACAATATGCTTCAGCCACCCCATTTGCGCAACATTGTTAAAGCAGAACCCTGCAAACCTCTCAAAGCAGTTTCGGTTCATAGTCAGCAGCCCATCGCACACACACCCGCAAGCCTCACAGGCTTAGGCAGGGCTTTAGAAGGTGATTGGATGAAAAAAAAGAAGAAGAAGAAGGTGATTGGATAGTGGGAGTTCAGCTCAGACCCGCTGTTAGCAGGCAGAATCTGATTGGAAGAGGTGGTCGCTGGGGCGTGGCCTAGACGGGTGCCCTCCCTCCTCCTGCCCCTTCCACCCATGCTTCCCTGCTTCCTGTGCATCTCCAGTAAGCAAGCAGTCACACTCCGCCAGACCCTTCCACTTCCACCCCTGCTCTTCTTGCTGGAGCTGCGAAGCCATGCAAGGCTGCGAGATGCTATTAGCCTGCGCTTCCCGAACTTGTGGTGTGGAGGATTTTGTTGCAGTGAAGACTAGGAACGTGACTGCGACCATAGGACTTGGTTCTTCCTGTTTGAGGTGGACTCAACAGGGTCCCTGGAGCAGCCTTTCTTTGCCGGTGCTGTTTCTGTGGGCTTCACTGTGTTCCTCAATTGCCTGGCTTTGGGCCTAGGCGCCGCCTCCTACACTGCCTGAAACCCGCCAAGCACAAGGTCTGCATGATGGCACCTTGCAGGCAGGCAGTGCGCTCCTGGTGGCTCGGGGGTGTTTACCCCATTTCACAGCCCCTGAGTGACGGACCCTCCTCCCTGGTCGGCGGAGCTCTGCCTTGCACATAGTCTGAAACCTGGGCCAAGACCTTTTTCTTAAACCACCAGTTTAGGAGTGCGGGGTTTTTCAGGCCCTGACTTTAGCATCACGATACACTTCAGAGATGCTCTCTTTGCAGGCGCTGCTGGCCTAGTGAATTTTCAGATTTGCAAATCAAGCCTGTAGTGGTGGTACACACCTTTAATCCTAGCTACACAGGAGGCTGAGGCAGGACAGGTTGCAAGATCATAGGCCAGCCTGTGCAGTTTAGTGAGTAAATAGATAAGTTAGAAGTAATTTCCTTAATATTGAAAAGCATTGGGGGGGGTAGGAATATGACTCAATGGCAGAGGTGCCTCCCTAGCATGTGTAAGGCCCTGGGTGCCACCCCAGTAATACAGAAAAGAGAGAGAAAGGGAGGGAGGAAAGAAGAGACAGAAAGAGAGAGAAAGAGCGAGCAAGAGAGAGAGAGTGAGAGAGAGTTACAGGCAGCTGAGCCAGTTAGAAATATTATAGGCAATCAGACAGGACTGGGCCCTTGAGGAAGCTGGCACAGAGGACCAGATGTCTGATGACCTTGGAGGAGACACACACCTCTTGCTGCGGGCCAGATCTAAAAACAGAAGAAATACATCTCTTACTGTGGGCCAGATCTCAGGACAAACACAAGCACACCCTTAAGTATAATCTTTAGGGATTAAGTCTGGATCACCTTATGCCCACTTTGCAAATTCCCATTTCCCCACTTTTGAGCCATCTAATCTCAGGATTTGGCTCTATAAAAAGTCCCTGGAAAAGACAGTCTTGGGAACCCGCTTGGGACCGCCTTCTGTCTCTCTTCAGACAGAAACTTTCTCTCAATAAATATATTCTACTTTTCACCTCTGTTGTTCCTAAAATTCATTCTTGGATTTTAGAGAACACGAACTCATGGACATAGTAGTTTGGGCGTTTCATTCACCTATATCAAGAGGAAGGCTCTGGGAATGATGGTGCATTCTTGTAATGGCAGTGCTAGGGAGGCTGAGGCGAGAGGATACCCATGAGAGGACAACCTGGGCTACATGGTGAGTTCAAGTCCAGCCTAAACTGCAGAGCAAGAGCCTGTCTCAAAAAACCAAAATGTAATAAAACAGCCTCCGTACAGAAACAAGAAAAAGCCTGACAACAAAAATGGGGGTTCTTTTGGCAAGGGCTAGGGGTTCTTTTTTTTTTTGTACTGGGGATTGAACTCATGACCTCATGCTTGGCAGGCAAGTGTTTATGATGCTGAGCTAAATCCCTAACCAGGTTGTCTCATTTCTGGTTGTATCGTTTTTTGGGGATTTTTTGCAAGCCTGGGGATTAAACCCAGAGCCTTCACACTGAGCTACATCACAAGGTTCCTTCCTTCCTTCCTTCTTTCTTCCTCCCATTTCTTTTCTTTTTTTTTCCTTTTCTTTTTTTAATTTTGAGATTAGAATCTTGCTAAATCATTCAATCAGTAGGCTGGCCTTGAACTCTATATGCTCCTGCCTCAGCTTCCCAGGGGTTACAGATATACCCCACCACACTATCCCAGAGATCTGCCTCTTACACGGAGGAGCCATTAACCTCACTTAATACAAATGCAAATTAGAACAAACTCCCTTGAGACCTCTGAGGTTAGCCTAGAGGAGAGAGGGTGCGGAGGCAGAGATCCCTGAGGGGCATCCCATGGAGTGGCCTCAGGAAAGAGCACAGACATAGTTGCTCCCGCCCTTGCTTAGGAATTTAATTTCTAGGAATTTATCTCAGAGATCACTGAGACATTACCTCCGCATTCCATACCATTATCATTTGCTATTGCTTGAATGAAGGTAACTTCCTGTTTTTTCTTCTTCAATTCTGGTCCTGGAACTCAGGGCTTCAGGCATGTTAGGCAAACACTCCCCTCTGGGAGCTGAGGATTTAGCTCAGTGGCTTAAGCGCCTGCCTGGAAAGCGCAAGGTCCTGAGTTGGGTCCCTGGTACAAAAAAAAAAAAAAAAATGCTCCTCACTGAGCTACACTCCCTAACCTAGAAGCAATCTCCTTGTCCAGTAACTGGGGATTGGTTAAACATAGTGTGAGAAATGCATTTCAGATGTCTGGGCCAAAGAATAAACTTAGAGGGAAGAAGAACAGCAAAAATGAAGCCTGATTTCCCGATCTCACAAGAATAAGGTGCCAGCCTCACTGAACAGGTGACACCCCCAGAATGATCACGAAGAGCCTTGTGAACCCATCAGGGTTTTCTCACCCTTTCCTCACCACAGGGTTGTTTTGTGGTTTTTTGTTTGTTTGTTTGTTTTTTGTATTGGTATGGGGGATTGAACTCACAACTACACACTTGCAAGGCAGGCGCTTAAGCTGCTGAGCTAAATCCCCGGTCCCATGTTTTGTGTTGTTGTTATTATTTTTTATTTATTTATTTGGTCTTTTTTTTTTTTTTTAATCTGTACTGGAGATTGAACTCATGACTTGCAAGTGCAAGGCAGGCACTTATGCCACTGAGCTAAATCCCCAGCCCTATTTGGTCTTTGTGAAACAGGGTTTCACTGTGCACTTCAGCCTGGACTTCAGCTCAGCCTACAACACAAGCTCTCCTCAAACACAGGAATCCTCCTGCCTCAGCCTATGAGTGTTGGGAATAACTTCTTAAATCTCATCACTTTTCCAGAGTTAGCATAGTAACTTCCATGCTTACTTGATCATTTAGCCTCCCGCTGGTGGTAAACACCCTCTCCAATGCATGACCTCAGTCATATGCTCAGGCTAAAAGTCCTTGCCCTGAAAATAATCACTTTTTTTGTTTCTTTTATCTCTCCTCCTTTTTTAAAAAGTCATAATGGGTTCTGTTTTTACTTGTTGATTGTCAAATTGTTCTTGGTCTTGCTGGGACTGTCTTCCATAGCATGGTCCCTGTTTTTGCAGTCCTAGGTTGTTTCTTTGACAGGACAGGAGTGTGTGTTTGGTGAGAGTTGTCTCCCTTATGCAGTGAGTTAGGCCCCTTATCCGGGATGATGGGACATCCCTCTGAGGTTAGAATTCCTGCCACTATTATCAGGGCAGTTAATATCGAGGGAGTCATCCCCTTCCATTTTCCAGTCTATTTTTCTAGCCAATCTGTCTGCTAACTCATTGGTGAGAGTCTTGAGTCCTTGGGGCCTTAGTTGTGGTCCCAGCTCAGGCTGCGTTATTAAGCTCTTCCTACCCAAGAGCATGGGATATCTCTCCAGTTTCTAAGGTCCTCATCAGTCTCCCTTTTCAGAACACTGTCATTTTCAATGTAGAGGTCTTTACACCATTCCTAGGTATTTCAATCCTAGGTATTTCATTTTAGGGATGCTATTGTGAAAAGTGTTGCGTCCCTGACTTCTATCTCAATGAGTCTGTTATTCATGAGCAAGAAGGCTATTAATTTTTGAGTGTTGACTCTGTATCCAGCTACATTATCGAATTTGCTTATTAACCCTAAATAGTCTTTTGGTGGAGTTTTTGAGGTCTTCCTGAAAGGTTCTAGTCTAAATTACTGTACAATTATGGCGATGGTCTAACATGGCAGAAGCCCAAAGTGGAAATGCTTACCCTGACAAACACTTCCTCCTTCTTCCCCTTAGGCCCAAATTATGATTTCCTTCTTCCTGTCCCTGTGTGCACAAAGAAAGTTCCAATCAATTCCTTGCGATTCATAAATACCCACCCCAAGCACCACTTCTTGTCAAAGGTCACATATACCCCAGTCCCCTGTATCTGGTAGGAGGAAAAAACCAGACCCCCTCAGGTTGTGGGCTCCTCTCCACATCCTCAATAAAAGGCCACTTTCTCTTTTTTTGCTTCTCTGTTACTCTAACACTTCTAAGTAGAGTATTATGCCATCTGCAAGTAACCAGAGTTTAACTTCTTCCTTTCCTGTCTTTATTCCTTGTATTTCTTTCTCTTGTCTAATTGCTCTGGCTGAAATTTCCAGGACTACATTGAATAAGAGTGGAGACAGTGGACATCCTTGTCTTGTTACTGATTTTAGAAAGAAAGCTTTCAGTTTTTGTCATTTAGGATGATATTGGCTGATGATTTCTCATAGGTGGCTTTTATCAGAATGAGATAAAGACCATCTATTGCAATTTTCTGTAGAGTTTTTTTTAATCATGAAAGGGTGCTGGATTTTGTCAAAAGCTTTTTCTGTATCTGTTGAGATGATCATATGACTTTTGTCCTTGATGAGCCATGTTATTAGGAATAAAAGTGTAATATTGTCTTCCCAGCCTGACACAACCCTGCCTGGTTTTCAGCCAGAATCTCACCTAGGACAATCCTGTTTTTCGAGGCCAGCCTTCTAATAATATCTAGTTGGCTGGCTACTCCTTGTAGGGTGTCCTGGGTATACTTGACGAATACCTGCTGATTATGATAAATGTAATCAACCCAACCTACATTCTTATTTATTGTAGACCAACAAAAGAGAGCTGACTCAGATCTACTAGGCATCGATTCCTTGTCTAGAATTCACTAGGAACGCTGCTTGGAACCCCAGTTGAGTCCCTAGAGATGCTGGAGTCAAAGGAGCTGGGAGCAACCCCTACTTTGGTGCCTGGTGTCTTTCCTGGAGACTGAGGGGATGTTGGAGCAAATGAAACAGTCAGCTGGACCAGGCACAAGTTCCTGACCAGTTAGCTGGCAGCCGGTCAGTCAAGAAGGTTCCATTTGCCACAAAACCACCAGACGTCAGCCAGGGGCTCTTGGAGGTTTGTGTAGCCAGCACTGCTGGGCGCCCCTGTGACACTGAGAATTCCTTCCAAGTCTGAAACCTACCAAAGGCAAAAACACCCGAGCCTGCATGTGACTCACAGTACAAACTGCAGTCTCTCCTCGTGAGAACTGAAAATTCAGTCCACTCAGCCCTGGCATTCGAATCTCCGTAGCTGGTCTCAATCTCTAAAGTTTATCTCAGGTCTTTTATCTTTTGGGGTCATTTGCTGGCAATGGTGATCTAGACTGAGGAGGAGTGAATGCTGTTTGCGATTTTCCTAATGTAGAACTATTAATGGCACTCAGAGCCACCTTCCCACAAGGGGTCTTTTCACAGTATCTGCCCTAAGCCATCTGCCCTGTTTGCGATTTCTGGTCTTTTGTCCAGAGTTGTCGAATGACTGATTAAGCCCTTTATGGCTGTATGGTGAGTCCAACCCTTTCCAGCTGTCCACATGGCCATGTTGTTGTCAAGAGCACGTGGAAGTTCATCGTGCTTCCCTGTGATAACCAGCACCGGGGCTCCCGGCCCGAACTGTGAAACAGGAAGCTTGGGCAGCGGCAGAGTCTCTGGCAGAAGCCCTTGTTAATCTAGGAGAGGAGAGAGCAGGAGAAGTGGCCAGCAGAGTTCTTTACACATTGATTGTTGGTTTTCATGGGAGCAAGGTCTGGAGCTCTGCCCAAATGTGGGACTCATAAAGCAAGCCCTATATCTCTCCTTGTTTAGTTTTGGAGAGAGATATAGTGAAAAAGAGAAGGGACCCTACTTATGTCTCCTGAAGTCAGGCTGTGTAAGCCAGTAGCCTAATTTGGAGGTCACAGTGTATGCACAGCCCAGCCCGATACGACGGCCTGCCTCGATTTTGTCAGCACGAGCTGGGCATCTGTGTCAGTCACAGAGACACCTGTCACATACACTCAGAGCAAGCACCCTCGTTCCCGGCACCGGGTTATTTCAATCTTTATGAACAGATTGGGAACCCAGCAAAAAGGAGTCGTATGCAATGTCTGGACGTTTACTTAAAACTTTACCCTGAAGAGTTTTATATCTGGGAACTCACAGAGGATTGCAGGGTCTAGACATGTCATTTAGCAATCATATGTTATGCACTGTTGCAACACAGTCATCCAGTGATTGTAAGGAATGTGACCATTGTGAAGAACTTTGCTCAGCAACTGTCAGAATGGCAGTAATTAGTGCCCCAGCTGTGCACCTCGTAAGCACAGGAAACAGTGCAGGTGGCTTCAAGTAGACTTATGACCCAATATTCAAGCATGTCTCATTTAAACAACCACAAAATTTTAACTGAATTAAAACCGATAAGATAGGACTGGTGGAGCACATGTGTAATCCTAGCACTTGGGAGGCTGAAACAGGCAGATTTCTGTGAGTTCGAGGCCAATCTGGGCTACATAATAAGTTCAAGGATGGCCCAAGTAAGAGCCTGTCTCAAAAAATAAAATCAATTCCAAAACACATCAATCAGGGGGCAACAATGGTATATACATTGTGCATTGTCATCCCCAAATCATTCACCCAGAGCACAAGACATCTGCATTCAATTGTCCAAACAATAGCAGCCAAATCTTTCTCTTCAGCGAACTCAGAGAAATCAGTAGTATAGCTACCTTAACTATTTTTATATACATGCACATACACACATACATATGTTGTTGCTTTCACCTTCTCACACTAGCAAAACAATATGATGTTTACACGTGTGTCTTATTTATTTCACTAATGAGTACGATCTCAAGTTGTATCCATTTACCTATAAAAGTCTCCAGTGTACCCTTCTTTATGGCTGAGTAATACTCTATTGTATAAAAAAACCACATCTTTTTTATCTTTTCCTCAGTGGATGAGCATTTAGGTTGTTTCCTAGATCTGGCTATTACAAATTGTGCTGCTATAAACATGGGCGCACATATATCACTGTGATATGATGTTTTTAATTCTTTTGGGAAGATACCCAGAAGGAGAATAGCTGGGTTGAATGGGACCTCCATTCCTAATGTTTTGAGGAAACTCCACACTGATTTGCACAGTGGTTGCACCAGTCTGTAATCTAACCAAGAGTGGAGAAGGGTTCCTTTTCCCCCACAACCCCTCCAGCATTTGTTATTGCTTGATTTCTTGATCCTAGCCATTCTTTCTGAGGTGAGGTGAAATCTCGGTGTTGTTTTCATTTGCATCTCTCGAATGACCAGTGTAGCTGAATTTTTTTTTTTTTTTTGGTACCAGGGATATAACTTGTGACCTGGCACTTGCCAGGCAGACACTTTGCTGCTGAGCTAAATCCCTGGCCCCTATTTTTAAAAACTTTTGATACCAGGAATCAATCTCACAACCTTGCACTTACCAGGCAAGTGCTTAAGCTACTGAGCTAAATCCCTGGCTTAATTTTTGTGTGTGTGTGGGGTACTGGGGCTCGAACTCACAACCCCACGCTTGAAAGGCAGGCACTTATGCCTGCTGAACTAAATCCTTTCATATATTTATTTGCTGTTCGTATTTCTTTACCTGAGCATGTGTGTTCATCTCAGATGCCCATATTTGCATTCAGTCTTTAAATCTAGGAGGACTGATTTTTTTTAGGTCTTTATATGTTCTCAATAGTACTCTTTTATCTGAGGAACAGCTGGCAAACGTTTTCTCCCACAGTGTGGGTTGTCTGTTCACTCTGTTGGTGGTTTCTCTTGCTGTGCAAAAGCTTTTCAGGAGGGTGAGACCCCAGCTGTTGATTCTTTGTGATAGTTCCTGTGCAATCGGGGTTTTGTTCATAAAGTCTTTGCCTACGTCAATGTCTTCAAGAGTTTTACCTACAGTATCTTCCAGCAGATTTAATATTCTGTTTTAATATTAAGATCTTTTGATTCATTCCAATTTTAACTTACTCCATAGTGAAAGATATGGGTCCCATTTTAATCTTGGGCATGTGCAGAGCCAGTGTTTCCAGCACCATTTATTAAAGGGGCTATCTTGATTTGAGACATAGTTCAGTAGCATAAGTGCCTGCCTGGCAAGCATAAGGTCATGAGTTTGATTCCCGGTACACAAACAAACAAACAAACAAACAGACACCCTCTTTCTTCCTGTGAATGTGAGCAAACCTAATTTTTAAAATGCCTGAAGCACATGTTTTTTCTTTGGTTCCTTTCATTTATCCCTAACCTTGGCACCCAAGCTGTGTGCCCAGTCCTCTGACATATGTGCCAGCGGGCCATCTGGGCCAGGGTCTCAGGAAGAGTTCCTTCTCCCTAGCTTTTTGCTAGGCCTAGAGATGTCGTTCCCATGTGTCCTCCCAGTCTATCCCTTGTCCATCCCTGGACACTCCCCTCGTGGGAGCACAAAACCACGGATCTCTTTACATTTCCTTTGTGTCTAGGACACATCTCAGTCACACACTTAACCCCCAAAATCCCCACCCACACACACGCACACACGCATGCACCAAGCTAGTACTTAGAATCCAGTTTTTCTACCTGGGCTCATGCATAGGCACCTGCCTTCTTTTCCTGGCATCAGTTTTGCTGTCTTCTGAACAATGTTCTCCAGTGTTCAGTGGCTTATTATTGTTACTGTTGGTGGTGGTGTGTGTGGGTGTGAGCGTGGGTATTCTGAGACTGGGTCTCACCATATGGCCACACTGGAGGCTCACTGTGAGTTCAAGGCCAACCTGAACTACACAGTCATACTTTGTCTCAAAACAAAAACAGAAAGAAGCCATGCTGGGTCTGGGAGGAGCACACCAAAAGCCAGTTTGCCCTTCCTGTGAGCTGGTTACTACCCAGGCTGAGCCCCAGGAGCTACCCTATCCCCATCTCCCATATGCAACCAGTGTTTTGGAGTACAGGCTGAGTTGATAGCCACTAAGGCAGAGTTCCTGCTATCTTGCTTCAAGTTCTGCACCACCTTCACTGCCTTTTTTTTTTTTTTTTGGCTTTGTGAGACAGAGTCTCTCTAAGCAGTTCAGGCTGGCCTTGAGCTCACTTTGTAGCCCAGGTTGGTCTTGAACTAGCAATGATCCTCCTGTTTCAGCCTCCAAATTGCTGGAATTACAGGTGTGAGCCACCACACCCGGCCACTGCCTTGTTTTGAGTGGCTTTACTTTATTTTGTTTTGTTGGGTTTTATTCGCCTTCAAAGAAAACACTTTAAAAGCAAAACTAGAAGGAATTTGTTCTCAATAGAGAAACAGCTGGCATTGTAGCTCTGAGTGAAGACCCTGGATTCAACCCCCTGTACTGCCATGGCAAATGAAAAAAATGCAAGATTTATGTTTGTCAAAAAAAAAGAATTACTGAGTCAGCAGTTCCACCCCTAAGTACATATCCAAAATAACTGCAAGCAGGGACTCAAAGGGAAATCTCTACACATGTTTATAGTAGCATGATTCCAAGGCAGAAACAACACAAGGGATCATGCATGGATGAACGGATACACACAGTATGGTCCCCCATGCAAAGGAATATTAGTTGCACGGGACAAGGAATGCAGTTTCAACATCTATTGTAACAGGGATGAACCCTGAGGACTTCATGCTCAGTGAAATGGCCCAGTTATAGGAAGTCCCTCGAGACAGATCCACAGAGACCCTAGGGACACATGTGTCCCTAGAAAAAGAATCCAGAGACAGAAAGTAGAACGGGAGGTTCCAGGGGCCGGGGAGGAGGATGGGGAGTTCGTGTTCCGTGGGGTGAAAGAGCCCTAGAAGTAGCTAGTGATTGTGGTGGTGCAGTGTGAAGGACTCTTCTTTGTCTTTCTGCTTCTCTTTATACATGGGGGGAAGGGGTCAAACCCAGCCCCTCGTGCATGCTAAGCAAGAGCCCTACCACGCGCAATGCCCCTTTCCCAGTGTGCTCTTTACACCACCCAAGGGAACCGTACACTTCAAATGTTTAACCTTAGCCAGGCATGGTAGCATGAGCCTGTCTTCCCAGCACTTGGGAGGCTGAGGCAGGAGGATCCTTGGGAGTTCTAGACCAGCCTAGGCTACAAAGTGAGCTCAAGGCCAGCCTGAACTGCATAATGAGACCCTGTCTCAAAAAGATTTAAAAAAAAAGTTTAAAATTTCATGACTGTGTTTTTGCATATATTGTACTTCAGTAATAAGAAAGAAAGGAAATGCAGGAAAATGTACAAAGAGAAACTGCTTAAAAATAAAAGGAAGGTAAACCTTTTTGCATTGTGTGTGGGGGTGTGTGTGGGTGTGGTCTCGCACACTGGGTGTTGGACTTCACACTGAGCTACATCCCTAGTCCGTTTTCAACTTTTTTTTTTTAAAAGGGTTTTGCTATATTGCTAAATTGACCAGGCTGGCCTTGAACTTTCAACCTTCCTGCCTCAGCTTCCCAGTGCTAGAATGACAGACCCTTACCACCACACCAGGTTTACAGCTTTTGAGTTTTACATACTGACTGTTCCAAAGGAAAAATATCCAACTGCAAACAACAGATTGCCATCTCCTAGTTTTACGTTTTATTTCTTTATTTTTAAGATGCGGTCTCACTTCGTTGCCCAGGCTGGTCTCAGCTTGCTGGCCTCAGACAGACAATCCTGCTTCAGCCCCAAGTAGTTCAGACTACTTGTGCCACTGTGCCCTGTTTAATCTTTTTCCCCTCTGTGGCACTGAGGGTTGAATCCACAGGCACTTTACCCCCAAATTACTACTTTTTAGTTTTTATTTTGAGACAAGCTCTGGCTAAACTGCCCAGGGTGGGCTCGAATTTTCAGTCCTTGTCTCAGCCTCTGAAATGGCTGCCATTCTGGGTGTGTGCCACCATGCTTGGCTACCATGAGGATTTTAAATCCGCCTGCTGCTCCCGGAAGAGACCCCGCCCTCACCTGAGCAATCACCTGAGCAGCCTCATGGAGCAGAGGCCCTGTGGCTTTGGGCAGGGCAGGCTCTGATGTAAACAGGCAGCCCCGCCCTGTATGTGTTGGCTGCTAGCACCGAGAGCCAAGTCGAGCTGCAGCCAGGCAGGAGAGACAGGAGGCTGCAGGCCAGTCTGGACGGGGGTGGAGGAGGACGTGGACACACAGGCCGGGAGCATGTTGGGGCAGCCGGAAGCTGAACAGGAGGAACCAGGAAGATGCTCTGGTGACAAGGTGGGGTCCAGCCCTGGCCCAACTGTGGGAAGTCTGAGCTAAAGGTGTCCATGCCCAGAGGTCCCCAGGAAGATGCAGGCAGACACACACACACACACACACACACACACACACACACACAGAGATGGACAGACGGACACACACACAGAGAGACAGACACACACACACATACACAGAGACAGAGGGACACACACATACACGCAGACACACACACATGCACACATACATACACAGAGACAGACACAGGCAGAGACAGATACACACAGAGACAGAAACACACACATACGCAGAGACAGACACAGACAGAGATAGACACAACACACCCAGAGACAGACATACACACACACACACACACACACACAGAGGCAGACAAGCACGCTGGGCTCAGGGAGGCTGAGTGGACACACAGAATCACAC
Source organism: Hydrochoerus hydrochaeris (assembly GCA_004027455.1). Lineage (NCBI taxonomy): Eukaryota > Metazoa > Chordata > Mammalia > Rodentia > Hydrochaeridae > Hydrochoerus > Hydrochoerus hydrochaeris. The sequence continues at coordinate 235,962 of PVLA01002303.1, read as the reverse complement.
AGCACCGTCCTACACGTGGTTCTCTCACCCCAGGGCAGGAATGTCGAATGGTGCTTGGACTGTGGGGGGAGGCCAGGCACCCAAAACCAGGCAGCAGCCACCTGGAGCCAGCGGGCAGAGGGGCTGGACTCTGAGGGCAGGCAGAGGGGTCAGGACATTGGTGTGGACTCCCTGGACTTCAGCCCCTGCTTCCTGGGGTCAGGAGCAAGTCCCAAGACCAAGAGAGGCACCAGGGCCCTGAGGAGTGGATGACAGCACCTTAAGACACTGATTTAGAAACCGTGTCCCCAGAGAGGGGCTCTCGCTGGAGTCTGCAGTCACTGCCATCACAAATCATCACAAATTTGGTGGCTTTGAAAGCAACACCAATATGCAGCCAGGTCTGGAGGCTGAGGCAGGAGGGTCCAACGTTCAAGCCTAGCCTGGGCAACAGCGACTTGGTGAGAGCCTGCCTCAAAATAAAAGAACAAAAAAGGGGAGCCCATTATGGTCTGGGGCTGGGACATTTATATGGTCTTTGGGTGTCCTTAAGATAGGCGATGGGAGATATGTATTCCTAGTATCTGTCGTGTTCCCAAACTGCTGGGCTCCTTTAGGGTGAGAGCGCTGGCTTGTGGGAGGGAAGGTGAGATTCCGCAGTTAGGACTGAGGTCTGCGGGATTCGTGAGTCTGCCGCATCTGAGGAATAGCTCAAGTTCAATTTACAGGTGAGACCGTGGGCCAGGTAGATAGTCTGTTGTATCTTTAAGACCCGGGGGTTTAAATTCATTTATTTTTGAACGAACTTCCACGGGCAAAAAAAGACATTGTACCCCTTGGTATTTTGATTGTGTCCTGAAACTGCAGTTTTTTTTTTTTCTGTTCTTTTTTATTTTTAATATTTGTTTTTTGTATTTGTTCGGGGTTTTTTTTTGGGGGGGGCTGTTTTTCTTCGTTTTGTTTTGTTGGTTTTATGAGCCAGGATCTCAATATGGAGCCCGGGCTGGTTTGAACTCACTGCAAGCCTCCCAAGTGCTGCTAGACTGTCAAGCGTGAGCCCGCACGTGCACCCGGTTGCCCCTACTCTTGCTCACAGGCAGGAAGTCCACAGTTTCCCGCAGGGACCTCGCGTCTGCCCCTGAGACCCATTCCTTTTCTACAGGTGACTGCGGGGGGCCTCTATCTGCCAGGCCACCCGCCTGTTTCTCCATCTCTGCCGCCCCCTGGCCCTGTCCGCCACCGCCAGGCAGCCTCTGCTGGAAGCCTTCTCCCCTCCTGCCCTGCTGCGCCACCGCCGAGGCCAGGAGGGGGTCCAGACCTTCTTTGCAACACTCAGCACGGCGCCCCGGGGTGTGAGCAGTCCGTGGGACACTCGGGAGGTGGCCCTGGGGACTCGCGGGGAGCATGCAGCAGACGCCTTTGGCGGGAGCCCAGGCACAGGCGGGAGCTGCAGGCTGGAGCCCACAGGCCCCCAGAGGGGCGGGGCCAGCCCGGATGGGGGTGGGGATGGGGCGGGGCTTGAAGAGGCCCGCTGGGGAGGCGGGGCTAGAGATCTCTCTGGGAGGAGCCTAGAGGCACACTTAGATGAGCGGGCCTGTGGGCGGTACCTGAAGTAGACCTAGGGGCGGGGCCTGGAGACTCTGGGGCGCTATTGGAGGCGGGGCCGTAGACCCCCCCTGGCTTGCCCGGCCCCGCCCCCCGCAGGTCCGCCCCCCGGGCCGCAGGTACCCTCTTTAGGAGGCTGCCTTGGGGGCCTTCGCACTCCCGGTGCGCTTTACGGCTTCGCCAGGACCCCTCCCGCCACAGCCTCCTGCGCCCGGCCGCCTGCGACCCCAGGTAAGCGATCGCCCGCGCCCCAGGTAAGCGATCGTCCCGCGGAAGGCTCCGGCCCTGCCTCCACGCCGTGGGTACCCCGAGAGCACCGCTCCGGCCCCCATCACCCCGGATCTATCTCTCAGGGCGCACCGTCCCGTCCGGATCCGACCTCGCCCCACCTAAGGGTGTGGTACCCAAGGACCCGAGACAGTGGGGCGCGGGGATTTGGAGGCAGGAGCAGGATGTTGCCTTGTCACTCAACCACCAGTGCCACCAACCTGCCAGGTGGAGGGACATAGGCATGCCCCACAGGCTGCTGTGTAGACCGCTTTTGAGAGCTGCATAAACAGCATCGCATCATCCCAGCCCGTGCTGGAAGAAAGACCACAGCAGGACCCGGAGGACGGGCAGAGGCCTCCCGAGAGCGGGGAGGAGTTTCAGGCCAGGTGCCCAGGCCGGCCTGGGGACACCGCCAGGAGAGGGGGCAAGATCCAGGCAGGGCAGAGGAAAGAGGGGGCCGGGGCCGGGGGATGCAAGTGCAGGGAGAGGCAGGGAGAGGGTGACCGAGCTTCGGATGGCGGTGGGACCCAAAGATTCCGTGAGGGCTGAGGCTTGGAGGGAGCTGGTGAGGCGATGATGATGCGGGTGATAGGATCCGACTGCGTCCTAAGAACTAGTGTGCAAGGATTGGGAAGCAACCTGGCATGGGACCGGCCAGCAGGTGCATTAGGCAGTGAGCCAGGTAGAACCTCGCTTTAGAGGAGGATCAGACTCGGGATTCCTGCCTACTGGGAAGAGAGGTAGTGGAGATTCCTCAGCCGGGCAGATCCAAGTTTGAGGGGGTGACTTTTACTGCTGGGGTGGGGAGACTTAGAGGCACACACACACACACACACACACTACACACACACACACACACACACACGATGGGGTGGAGGAGACAGAAGTGCCCCAAGCTGGCTTGCAAAATCTGTCAGATGAGCTGCCAGAGGTGGGAGATTGCCCCAAGATCCCAGTCAGGGCACAGAGGCCAGGTGACCTCCTTTAGGGCAACCTGGACCTATTGGGTGTTACCCCAAGATAGGAATCCTGGACTGAGTCCATTTCCAGAGTGAACCATGTTGGGTGTGACCATTGTGTGCACCTGTAATTCTAGCACTATGGAAAGCTGAGGCAGGAGGATCAGAAGTTCAAGGTCAGCCTGGGCAACTTAGTACCTTAGCAAGAGCCTGTCTCAAAATAAAAACTAAAATTTAAAAAACATTCAAAAAGGGCTCAAGATATAGCTCAGTGCAAAGGCCCTGGGTTCAATCTCCAGTACCAAAAATGAATAAATAAGGAAAAGAAAAAGGGATGAATGGATCAAAGGACACTTTGGCATGGAAGGGGATTAGAAATGTCCAGGGTTTCCACGCTCTACGGGCCAGAGGGGAGTTCTGGTCCCCATACCTCCATTCTCCCGACTTCCAGGGAAGGCAGCAAAGTGCCCACCTCCAGCCCCCACAACCACGGCTGTGCAAATGGGGTGATGTGCCCGGTCAGCCCATGCCTGGCATGGACTAAGTCACCCTAGCTGACTGTGGGTGGCAGCAGGAAGGAGCCAAAGTCCCACTTGTAGGACAACACAGTGGGGTGAGTGCCATGAGGTCTGCTCCTCACCTATCTGCACCCTGCAGGCTGCTTTTTGGGTTGTCTGGGCTGGAACCACTTCCAACCCGGTCCTACCAGTTGGAGCTCAGCAGCCCTGGGGCCACTGACTTCTTTACCTCCTTGTGCTTCAGTTCCTTTGCCTGTAAAATGGGCATGAAACCACTGCCCTCTTATTCTCGGCAGAGAACTGGCACTGTGCCTGGGGGGATGAGCACATGGTAAAAGAGATGTTAGGATATCACAGAGCCATGCCTTTGGGGAAGGGGTTCTGGCTTGGCCCAGGGAGAGTCAAGGAAGGCATCCTGAAGGAGGTGAAGGTTGTCTGGGTGGCAGAATAGGAGCTTCAAGGAGCCAGAAGAGTGTCAAGGCCGAGGCTATGTGGCTCCCAGGACAGCAGTGGGGCCAGGGCAGTGCCAGCCTGCTGGCCTTGGACAGGCATTAGCCCAGGGACAAACACTGAGACAGGAGGTAAGAGGTCCAGCAGGAAGAGTGGCCCAAGGAAACGGACTGGCAGGAGTCTGCTTTGTCTGTGTCTTCTTTTCCCCTCACCCTTCCTGGCCCCACATCATCATGGACATTGTTTTAATTGTTTTTGTGTTTGTTTGTTGGTTGGTTGGTTGGTTTCTTTGAGACAGCTTCTGACTATATGTTCCAAGCTGGCTATGAACTTGCAGTGATCGTCCTGCCTCAGCTTCCTGAGTGCTGGGAAGTAGGAATTTTTACCTACTTGGCCCAGCACCTGGCATACAGTAAATACTGAATAAATATTTCTCAAATGATAATCTGGTTACTTCCAGATTAAAAAGTTGCATGTGATTGCTGTGTACTAGCTTGGTCTAACTACCCCAGCCCGAGTGCATTTAAATAACTAAATAACAAAATGACAGTGAAACATCTAGTATAGTCAATAAACCTGTAATGAGCCAGGCATGGCAATGCACACTGTCATTCCAGTACTTGAGAGGCTGAGGCACGAGGATTACTGGGAATGTGAGGCCAGCCTGAGCTACATAACAAGACCCACTATCTGAAAAACACAAACAAATAAAAAGCACCAGAGTCGTGTTTGTATCATTATTGCACTAGTCAGTTTTCTGGTATTATATTGAATACCCTCAATCAGCAATTTATGAAAAGGTTTATTTTGGCCTACAGTGTGGCCAAAATGTATGATTGGGTGTTCATAGTAAAACTATTTGCATTGCTATGATGAAATCTGGCTAAGTGACTCATGCTGAACTTGAACTTGGGATGCTCCTGCCTCAGCCTCCCAGTGTCTTGAGATTACACCCCCATGCTCAGCTCAGAGTCACCCCTGTAAGGCCCCAGCACGTGGCTATTCCTCTGTATTTCCCATGCCTTCCAGTGTGCATGAGCATCGCCACCTGAGCTTTGCATTAGTGGCCCCAAACCTATGCCCTGCACATGCACAGCATCCAAGCTGCAGCTCCTTTGAAGCAACAAGAAGCCCGTGCACATGCCCTGCCTCGCTTTCTGGAAAAATCGTGGTGCAAGAAACCCATCCTGGGGCCAAAAGGTCAGGGAGCAAGCTTTAGTACATGGACCTTCAGGGATGTCTAAGATTGGAAGGTCCACCGTCCCGCAAGTCTGCAGGGCTCTGTAGACTGTTGGATCTCAGCTCCATCGCAATCTCCTGAGACCAGTGTCATCTGCGTGGTCCATCACTGACCACAAGATTACCTGCATTTAAAAAGGATTTTTTTTTGAGACAGAGTCTTATTATATTGCGCAAGCTGGTTTCAGATTCCTGGGCTCAAGCATTCCTCCTGCCTCAGCCTCTCCAGTAGCTGGGACTACAGGAAATATTGATTTATTACCTTATAAAAAAACGGCGAGGGCTGGGGATTTAGCTCAGTGGCATAAGTGCCTATCTGACAAGACCAAGGTCATAACTTTGATCCCAGATATCCCTCTCAAAAATGGCACACATCGGTAATTCCAGCACTCCAGAGGCTGAGGCAGGAGGATCACAAATTTAAGTGGCAAAGCCTGGGATCTGAGTTGCAGTTAGAAGCATAGCTTGGAGGCTGGAGAGAGAGGAGGCAGTTGAGACAAGTTCAGAGGTGGAGAGACCAGGACAGAGGCCACCAAGATGTAGTCAAGAGGCCTCTGCTGTGGGGAGGGAAGCAGTTCCTGGGAGACAGCTCAGGTGCAGGGCCCATGGTAGCAGGGCAGAGACAGGGTGTGGGGCGGAACGATTGGGGGAGCCTGCTGTCCTCTAGGCTTCATCCACAGCCTCCCGACCTCCTCTTCCTCCTCCTGTGACACTTAGTAGCATGGAAGCCTGAGGTTTCTAACACCCAAGGACTGGGCAGCAATGTTGCTTCTAACTTCCACTGAAATAGAAGAGCTACAAAGACAGAGAACCATTTTGGATGTGTCAGATATCTTCACCATCTTTTAATTATTGAAAAATTTTATTTGTACATATTTACATCCCAGGTAGGGGAATCATGTGCATAATGCATCTTAAATCTTTTTACACTCCCTCCCCCTCATCCCCTCCCCTTCCCCCATCTCTTGCTTCTGTTTCAATTTGCAAAAGGTCTGTATCTCCCTCCCTAAATGATCTGTTCTTTGGGTCATTTTTTTATATACAAGAAGCTGTGCCATTTAAGCTTGTGCATGATTTATTTCATGTATGTCCACCAATGAATGAATAGGCAAAGACAGTGTGGTGTTAGGGCTGGGGATTTAGCTCAGCAGCATAAGCACCTGCTGTGTAAGCACGGGGTCGTGAGTTCGATCCCTACTACCGACAAAAAAAAAAAAAAAACCTGAAGACAGTGTGGTGTTTCTACGTGGTGGAGTATTACTCACCCATAAAGAAGGATATACATGAGCCTTTCATAGGAAGCCGTATGCAGTTGGAATCCAGTCTTAAGTGAGATGTCTGTTATCATGGTTGATGCGATGATTTGGTGGGTGTGTCCATATGTGAGAACCTCTCAGGTCACACAGTTTACCCACAGTGCTGCCTCTTGTGTGTTATGCTCAATAGTGTTGTCATGTTTCAGCCATGTCTTTCCCTTCCTTTCTGTGACATTTCTAAGATAAACAGCTTGTAATGAGGATTTATTTGGTCTTATGGTTTCAGAAGTTTCACCCATGATGCTTAAACCTGTAGCTTCCAGGGTTCCTTGGCGAGAAGCAAAGAGAGGTCAGGCGTAGTGGTGCACGCCTGTAATCCCAGCACTGGGGAGGCCGAGGCAGGACCATGGCCGTGAGTTTGAGGCTGGCCTGGGCTATAGAGCAAGACCTTGTCTCAAAAACTTAAAAAAGTGAATTCCTTCTTCCCATCTATTCACAAAGAGTGTATATTTCATCTTCTAAACCCCCAATTCCCCGTAAATATATGCAGTGGTGCACACATACACTCTCTACTTCTTTGCATGTGTTTTAAGCTCCCGCCTAATAAAATCAAATCCCTTTATACCCCTTACTGATGGTGCATCCAGAGACTTCTTTTTTGGTGGCAGAAATCAGCAAGTCTATGAACTCTCTCATGAGCAGTGTGAGACAGAGTTTGCTACTTCACTTTGGGGAGCTCCTTGGACCCTTTCCAGTGATATTTTGAGAAGAATTTCAGAGGAAGCAATGTTTGAGCTAAAACAAGAATGCTGAGACAGAGCAGGTTGTGTGGCTGTCTGGGGAATTTGTTCCACTCAAACCCTTGGAAAGTTGATGAGTATCTATACTACAGTGTCACTGTGACATTAAACAGTGAGAATTTTTTAAGCTCCCTAGCAGTGCATAGGTCCAGTTGGAGGCCTAGCAAGCAGCCCTTGGGGTGAACGAGCTGGGCAGGCGGAGGGGCCTGGTTGGGGCTGGAGTGTGGGGAGTGTGTGGCTCTGAGGTGCAGGGCCCCAGATGAAGCGCTCCTCGGGGTCTCGTGGGGTGGGGAAGCAGCACAGTGATGTTCAGAGCTGGCTGCATCTCTAGTGATTAGCACTCTGCCGGGGCCCTGCTCCCACCAGATCCACCTTGGAGGGGTAGAAAGGGGCTGTGTAGGGCAGACTGTCTTCAGGCACCTACTGCCTAGGCCTAGCCACAGAGATCCAGCCACTGGGGCAGCAGGCCAGGCTGAGGGTGTGCGGTTTGCTGGGCCGGAATGATCTGCTTTCTCCTAACTGGAGCAAGGCCCTGGCTACCAGTCAGTCTAAAACAAAACCAGTCTCTGTGCTCAGTCCCCAGAAAGAGGACCCGCAGCTCTGGGGGTTCAGGGGCACAGGGGGCTGATACCTATGCTCCCAGACCTCATCCCATCTGGGCCCTGAGTCTGCACAAAGCCTTGCACTCTCTCCCTCCATCCTGGACTATTTTTAGCTGGAAAGAAGGGTTAAGGTGGTTGGGATCCACTCAGGAAGCCTCAAAGAGCAGCTGGACTGGAGGAGGGGCTGGGGAAGCCATGTGCAGGGCCCAGGTGGCCATGAAGCAGCCACACCTAGGGACTCGGTAAGTGGCCTCACAACAGTCTTGGCCCAGGGAGCCTTGGCTCTAGGGTAAGACAGCAGGGCTAGGAGGGGTCTCCTAGCAGTGTGACAGGAATCCCCTCAGCACCCGAGAGAATCACGGGAAGCGCTGCAAGCCAGCGCTCCTCCTTTCCATTTTGAGAGAGGGCCTGGCTAAGTTGCTAAATTGCCCATGATGGGCTTGAACTTGGGACCCTCCTGCCTCAGCCTCCTGAGTGCCGGCATGAGAGGCATGTGCCACCACACTTGGCAAAAACACTTTTATTTTTTTTATACCCATTGTGGTTCTACTTATCTTGGTAAGGTCAACACACAGGTGACTTTTTGATATTTACAATTTTTTTTTTTGTCCTTTTGAGCTAAGGTTTAGCTATGCAGTTCAGGCTGGCCTTGAGCTCACTTTGTAGCCCAGGCTGGTCTCAAGTTTGCTATGAGCCTCCTATCTCAACCTCCTGAGTGCTGGAATTACAGGTATGCTTCACAATGCCCAGCTCTTTTTCCTGTTTTTAAGTTTTCTTTTTCTTTCTTTCTTTCTTTCTTTCTTTCTTTCTTTCTTTCTTTCTTTCCTTCTTCCTTCCTTCCTTCCTTCCTTCCTTCCTTCCCTCCTTCCTCCCCTCCCTCCCTCCCTCTCTTTCTCTCTCTCTGTTTTAAAATATTGTCAAGGCTGAGCATGGTGGGGAAAGCTGAGGTAAGGGGATCGTTGCAAATTCGACGCCAGCCTGGCCTACAAAGTGAGCTCACAGCCAGCCTGAATCACATAGCAAGACCCTGTCTCAAAAAGACATTGTCAATTCACCGCATTCAACCTTGTCCCTCCTTGCCAAGGTAGCTTTTTCAGGTGATGGGCTATTGCAACACATCCCGGGTTGGAGGGGAGGTGACAGATGACTGGCATCAGTGTCAAACCGCTTTGAATTAAATCTGAGCAGTTACAGAGGTTGAGAAAGAGTGGCTCCCAGGCTGATGTTATCTAGAGTCCATTACCAAGTCCAAACCTGTGTATTTTGTAATCCGCACCGTGAAACATGAGAACTCTGACAAATAGGGATCAAGTTCCTAAAGAAACATAAAACATACCAATACGAATAAAGCAAATCTCCAAATCTCCCTGGGCACAGTGTTGTACCCATGATCCCAGCACTCAGGAGGCCGAGGCATTGCTGCAAGTTCAGGGCCAGCCTGGGCTGCATAGGGAGAACATGCCTCAAAAAAAAAAAAAAAAAAAGACTTTAATAAATATTTAAGCTTTTTTCCCTTTTCTTTTTTTTTTCCCCTTCTATCTTTTGGAGACAGGGTCTCTCTATGCAGTTCAGGCTGGCCTCGAACACAAAGCAATACTCTTGCCTCAGCTTCCCAAGAGCTGAGATTACAGGCATGAGCCACCTGGCCCAATTTAAACCATTCATCTTCACAAGACAGTAGAGAACACAGGAAATTATTTTGACACATTCAAAACCTCTTTTTTAAAGTTTGGTTGAGCCAAGCATGGTAGTGCATCCCAGCACTTAGGAGGCTGAGGCAGGAGGATCATTATGAGCTTGAGACCAGCCTGGACTACACAGTAAGCCCAAGGCCAGCCTGAACTGCATAGCAAGATCGTGTCTCAAAAACAAAAGAAAACAAAGTTTGGTTCAAAACTTCATTAAGGACAAATTAACATGGTAAGCCTTGTTTTAAACAAAGGTATTAACACCGTCCCTGTGTATGATAGTTTAACCTGTCCCTCTGACTCCACTTCTGTTTTCTCCGCTTCTGGCCACAGTGAGGTGAGCAGGGCTGCTCTGCCACGATGTCTCTGCCTTGGAGCCAACCATGGACTGAACCCTCTAAACCATGAGCCAAGATCCATCCTCCCTCCTTTAAATTATGTGTGTCAGGCATTTCGTCCCAGCAACAGAAAACTGCCTAACACACTAGGCTTGCCCTGTCCTCCTAAGCACACTCCCACACCCTGCCCAGGCCCAAGGCCTAAACACCTCCAGTCCCCTTCCTGTGCCCCCTGCTTGCCTTAACCCAACTCCTGCCATGAAATCACCTTGTTTAACAGGTTCTCTGCTCCTTACACTAAACCCTGTGACTTGTGGCACCAAGGGCACTGAGACTGAAAGTGAATCAGGTTGCTAATCAGATGACCTGAATCTGGGAGATTATCGAGGATTAGCTGGAAGACCGATGTCACCACAGGGTCCTCATGAGGAGGTTGCAGGGAATCAGAATCAGAGCTCTGAAGACAGAGGCAGGGGCTGCAAGCCAAGGGCTGCAGGCACCTCAGGAGCTGGCACCGGTGGGCCTAGATCCTCCCCAGGAATCCCTGAAGGGGTTCCCCCTGTGGACACCTTCATCCTGGCCCAGCAAGGCTCATTTTGGACTCTGAGCTGTCACACTGTCACATGATAAAAATCTGTGTTGTTTAAAAGGTTCCGGGTAACTTGGAAGTTCAGCCACAGGAAACCAACAGAAGCATCATAGATTTACTTTGCCTGATTTTTTTTTTTTTTTTACTTTTTCATGGAGGGTTTCCCTATGGAGCCCAAGCTGGCCTCAAACTCGCAGCAGTGCTCCTGCCTCAGCTTCCCAAGGGCTGAGATGGCAGGTGTGTGCCACTGCACCCAGCTTGGTTTTGAACTTTACCTCATATGCGCACCTCTTTGGGGAGGCAGGTGGGGTGCTGGAGATGGAAGCTAGGGCCCCTGCATCCCGAGCAGGCCCTCTCCCACTGAGCTACACCCCAGCTCAGGGCTCACCTTTAGAATACATTGTTAGAGACAGAGTCTTACTAGCCTGCTTATGCTCCCATGCCCTACTCCAAGTTGACATCTTCCTGCTTCAGCCTCCCAGAGTGCTGGAATTACACATCTACTCTCCACACCCAAACTCTTGGTCCTCCTTCCTTGAAAGTTTCTTGGAATCTGGCCCTGGTTCTGCACACCACTTCATCTGGACAGTGCAGAGCACCCCCTTCTGTTTTGTTTGTAGTTTTGTTGAGACTGGGTCTTGCTATGTAGCCCAGGCTGGCCTCAAATTTAAGGTGATCCTCCTGCCTCAGCCTCTTGAATGCTGGCATTAAAGGTGTATTCCACCATGCCTGGCTCATAGCACCATCTTCTGGCCTTTTAAACGTGACTCATCCCTTGCATGGTGACTAACACACCATTTCCATCTCTTCTATAACAAAATGCAGATCAGAGCATGATGTAATCCCAGTCACTCAAAAGGCAGGAGGATCACAAGTGCAAACCCAGCCTGAGAAACTTAGACCTTCTGTAAAGTTTTTAGAAAGGATTGCGGGTGTGATTCAGTGGTAGCCTGCTTGCCTAAGTGCATGAGGAAACTTTCTGGAAGGAATATCTGCAGGAGGAGAGTGGATTTGTGCAAACTTAGCAACCAGACACTTGAAATGCATGGATTCACCCCAGCACACCATATCTTGAAAGAAAAGAGCTCCTAAGGCGGGTAGTGGACACTGATTCATGTCCTGTGGGTTGAAGAGTCAGGAGCGGTATGGCTTGATGTCTGCAGAATTATCTGACACAAGCCCTGAAACACTGGAGGGACAGATAGCCAGGTGGGTGGTGGGATGTGGGCAGATGTGTCAGGGAGCAAACATGGCAAGTATGGAAGTTGGCTCACTGAAAAGTTCTGTAGATTTGGAATTTTCATCATAAAGTGTGTGGGGGCAGGGAATAACCAAGTTCATGGTCTCTGCTGTCTGCACCTCCCAGTCATCTCCTCCCTCTGTCCCACTCCCCCACAACTCCCTGGACCTCCTACTAACCTCCAACATCTGGTGTTCCCCAGGGTCTTTGCCCCTGCTGTTCATGTCTGAGAAAGTCCCTGCTCTTGCTTATGCTCATGCTATTTCACGTTCGGTCTCAGCATGCCTTCTCAGAAAGCTCCACCTGAACCACATTCAAAGGCACGCCACTGTGTTTTCTACCAGGCTCCTTCGCTCTCTGGCATCTTATTTATGTGTGCACATATATGTATCTGTTTACACAGCTATTGACTGCCTTCCCCACAGGGCTGGCAGTTCCATGAGAAAAGAACATGTGCACTTGGCTCGCCTCCTGTGATCCTACTGAAAAATCCTAACCCGGAATCTCCAGTCAAGTCAATCCGAGAACATTTATTGCCTGGATGAATGTGTGGATGGATGCATGGATGATGGATTGCTGGATGGATGGATTGGTGGATGGATGATGCATGGGTGGATGGATGGATGGATGGATTGGTGGATGGATGATGGATGGGTAGATCGATGGATGAGTGGATGGTTGGGTGGGTGGATGGATGGATGGGCAGATGAATGGATGAAAAAATGTTTGGATTGATGCCCAGATAAGTCAATCAATGAGTATGAATGAGTGGATGGATAACAGATTGATGGGAAGACTTAAAAGATAGGTAGGAGGATGGACAATGAGTGAATGGGCAGATGGATGGATGAATGGATGGACAATGTTTGGACAGATGTGTAGAGAGATGGATGAAGAGATGGATGGATGAGTGATGGGTAGATGATGGACTGAAGTTTAGTTGGATGGATGGATGATGGGTGGGTGAATGAACAGATGTATCAGTGGATTTATGGATGGATGGTCAATGGAAGGAGTGGACAAAAAAAGTTTCCAGGTCGAGACTGGTACCAGCTGGGCACTTGGCTCAGGCTCTTAGGAAGGAAGAACTATTTGAACTCTCCTGGCTGGAGAAGCTCCATGGGCTGCTCTTGCTGGAATGCTGGCCTGCCTTGACCATTTCTCCATCATCAGGAGCTTGGACATGCAGTCAGCTCCTACTCAGCCATGGCCAGTCCTTAATAGAACCCCTACTTTCATGCCTACCAAAGCATCCATGCTCCCAAGAACGGCCTGGGAGGGTGATTCTGGGCATCCTTCAATCCCTCTTCAGGCTATATCAGAAGCTGCTTCCCGCATTGACAAGAAAACTTGTAACGTCTGAGGACTCAAACTCATGGCCCCAGCCTGACAGGGTGGTGCGTGCCTCTAATGCCCAGTGCTTTGTGAGGCTAAGGCAGGAGGATCACAAGTTCAAGTCCACCCTGGGCAACTTAGCAACTTCTCCAGTTGGACAGATGGATCCATTTGGAAAGTTTTTTGGTCAACTTCTTAAAATCTGACATGCATCCACTCTCTATCCATTGATCCATCTGTCTTAAACTGTAAAAAGGATAGGGATCATAGCTCAGTGCAAAGGCCCTGGGTTCAATCCGTAGTACCACACACACCCACACACCATTTCTGGCCCCAAGTGGCCTCTCCTTTGACTTCCAGCTGCCCTGCTGGCATCTGAAAAGGACAGAATAATAGCTACCACTGTAAGCTGTGCTGTTGCTGCTCTTGTCACTCTCCTGAAGGGTCCAGAGAGGAAGCACTTCTTTTGATTGGCAGGCTGGGCTGAGCAGTGGGTGTGGCTGCCCCTGTTTTATCCATGAATTTGAGGTTCAGAGAGGCAGGGTCATTTGCCTGAGGACGCAGAGTCTCCCTCTGTCCTGAACACTGGCGATAGTACTCTTTGCCAGGCGATGGTGGGATAAAGGTGACAAGGTGGCCAAGTGCCACCCTTGGGAGACCAGAGAGCAGCTCCAATGGCCAGGGCTGGGACAGTGGGACAGGTCCTCCCTACAGCCCTGCCTCTTTGCCACCACACACTCACTGGTGCGCCACTGGGGAGGAGGGCACCTGCATCCTGCGGCTCCTGGGTCCTGCACCTGGAGAGCCCCTCAGACCCCTGTGTGTCCCCCACAGGATGCTGTCCACCCTGCACGACTTGGTGTGGTCCAAGAGGATCTGGCTGCCGCCCACCATAACATGGGCAGACATGGTGGACCATGATGGCATCATCCTGGCCCACCCCAGGGACCTGCTGATGGCCCTGCCCCTGACTCTGGTGATGGTGACTGTACGCCTTGCTTTCAACAGGTGACTGTCCCCAGCTTGTCTAGCAATCACAGCCCCGCTCCTGTTTGCCCTCAATATCAAAGGCAGGGTTTCCTTAGCATCCAAATGCTATTCCTTGGCCATCCCATCCCCTTCCCAGGAACACTGTTGGCAGCCACCTTTGTGCAGCAATCCAGGTGCCAGCCTGCACGGGGCCAGGTGTTGTCAATGAGGAAAAGGACACCTGAGCCAGCTGCCGCAGTGCCACATACCTGTCATCCAGCACTCAAGAGGCTGAGGCAGGAGGACCATCACAAGTTTGAGGCCAGCCTGAGTTACATAGCCAGACCCCATCTCAAAAAGAAAATGATAACTGGGCTAAATGACCCAGCGTTTACTGAGGACCTGGCCTCACACTTGGCAGTGATTAGCACTCAGCAAACCCCAGCCTCTCCTCCCCATGGCAGTTGAGTCTGCAGTGAGTTCCTTGCTGCCCTGCTTTGGACCTCAGTTTCTCCAAATGAGGGGTGATATCAGGATGGAGATGAATCTTGGTCCCCATCTGTGGACCAGGGTGGGTGTTGTGTGGCCAGTGTCAGTTGGCCAGGGTTCCTGCTAATCCAAGGGCAATGGGGCAGTAGAGAAAAGGGGGGTTGGGAGGAGGTGGGGCCAGCAGCTGCCCCTGGGCTCTCAGCCTGGTGCAGGGAAGCCAAGACTCCGACCCCTGGCACCAGGCAGTGTGTAGTGTGTAGGGGGCTTCTGCTCTGTGCTTTGGAGTGGGAGAAGGTACCTGGTGACCCCACAGATTGGACTGTACCCCTTCTTCCTGAAGTTGGCTATCCTTTATATTTGGTCTTGTTTGTTTTGTTTTTTAAGACAGGGTGCAGCCTGTAGTGCAGGCTGGCCTTGAACTCACTGTATAGCCCAGGCTAGCCTTGACCTTTCGGAGATCCTCCTGCCTCAGTCTCCTAAGTGCTAGGATCACAGGCAGTTATGTGCTACTGAGACAATCTTAGAATCCCGAATTTTACATGCTGTGCATCAGCGTCCACAGCTCCTGAAACCCTAGGTTTCCCTACACACCCTCTCTCCACATTCGTATCCCTTGTGTCTCGGGCTCTGATGGCTGTGTCCCCTGACCCAGATTCATAGGCGTGTCCTTGTGCCAGTGGCTGGGAATTCGGAGTCGAATCAGGAAGCAGGTGAAGCCCAACCCCACGCTGGAGAAATACTTCCAGAAAAGACAGAAACCTGAGGAGGTGAGAGTCCCCCTCGAGCCGCACGGCCAGCGTGGCAGCTCTGGGCCCGCGTGGTACCGTTTGCTGAAGGCTGGAGCAGCAGAACACAGCTTCTGGCACCTTGGCAAATTCCCTTCCCGCCACACCCCGCCTGGATCCACAGTTTCCCTGGGAGACCAAGCCACTCCCTCCTGGGAGGCCCCGCCCCTCTCCTTAGGTGTGAGGCCCCGCCCCTCATCCAGGAGGACACATCCCTTGTCCCCCCTTTAGGGAGTGAGCACCCTCATCCTTCAGCAAATCTGTTTTGGAGCAGGCGCGGGAAAGTGTCTGATCCTGTCCCCAACTCTCCTCTCTCTCTATGGTAGATATGGCTACCCCACAGGCATGACGGGGGCTCCGGGGTACAGAAGAGCAGAGCCAGGTCCTCCCTCTGCAGGGACAAGAGGGCAGGAAGCCACCATCAGGCCTCTGTGACCCCAGGCCCCTTCGCCCCCTCCCCAGGCCCAGATGGCCCTCCTGGCTGCCCACTGTGGCCTCACGCTGCGACAGACTCAGCACTGGTTCCGGAGACGCCGGAACCAGGATCTGCCCGACATGTCCAAGAAGTTCTCTGAGGCCAGGTAATCCCGGGGCTGGGGACCGCGGAGGGGGCCGTCTGCTCTTGGGCAGCGGTGACCCAGGCTTCCCGCGCCTCTGCAGCTGGAAGTTTCTCTTCTACTTGTGCGCCTCGCTCAGCGGCATCGTGATCCTATACCCTGTGAGTACGGATGGCCACACTCAGGGGACCCCGCGAGCTCCTGGGGGGCCCCGGGCCTGGGCGGCCACTGGCTTCTGGCTTTCAGGAGCTTGAGGCCCCTGTTCCTCTGCAGGAGCCGTGGCTGTGGGACATATCAGAGTGCTGGAAAAATTATATAGGCCAGGTGAGTAGCAGAGCAGTGGGTGAAGCACAAGAGCCAGACCTAAGCATGCCACCCTAAATTCCCCTCTGAGTGCCGCTGTTTGACTATTGTCTCCTCCATGGCTCTCAACAAGCAGCTGCCCTTGATTACTTCCAGTGACAGGAAGCTCACCCCTTTCATGATCACTGGACTTTAAGGGTGTTGAGGCTTGAGCCATGCCCCTGTCTGGCCAGTAGGAGCCCCCATCGCCTACAACTGACCTTGTCCCATCCTACCACAGCACGTGAAACCAACCCTGTCCTGGTGGTACCTCTCAGAGCTGAGTTTCTACTGCTCTCTACTCATCTCGCTGCCCTTTGACATCAAACGCAAGGTGAGGCCAAGCCAAGAGCCCGGCCAGAGAAAAGGACATCCCTGGGCGCTGAGACCTGGTGCGCACAGAGCGCTGAGTTGGCAAAATCTCCACACCCCGCCAGGGTTAGGGTCCTGAGGCCACGCTGCCGCCCTAAGCCCCTGCCCCCAGGCCCGTGGGTGGGACCCCCTCCCGCCCGAGTGTGGCCGCGGTGACCCGCCATGCCCTGCAGGATTTCAAGGAGCAGGTGCTCCACCACTTCGTGACTATTTTCTTGATCATCTTCTCCTACGCCGCGAACCTGGTGCGCATCGGGTCCCTGATACTGCTGCTGCACGACGTTGGCGACTGCTTGCTGGAGGTGGGCCTGTCCCTCGCGACCGCCCGTCCCCGCCTCCCAGGTGCCCGGCGCTGAGGCTCTGCCCCGCCACCCTCCTCAAGGAAGGGGGGGTTCCCTCGGGGCTCCGGGCATCCTTGAGAAGGCCCCGCCCCTCAGGCTCCTCCCCTCTCCAGTTCCCTGGCGATGAGCCACGCCCCTTCCAGCCTCGGTCCCTGAGACACGAGGCCCCGCCCCTCAGGCTCCCGCGTACAGGAGATCCGCCCCTCGTACAGGAGATCCGCCCCTCGCTTGCTCCCTGAAGGCGAGGCCCCGCCCCTTCCAGCCTTCCTGGGAGGGAGACCCCGCCCTCGGCTTCCTGGGCGGTGAGGCCACGCCCTCCCAGTCTCCCTGGGCCCTGAGCCCTTCTTTCCAAGGCGATGTCCCTGCCAAAGGCCTCTCCGCGGCTCCTTTACTGGCCCCACCTTGCCTGGCTTCCCAAGCCCACCCCCGCCGTACCACCCAGCCCTGGTCCTGAGCGCCTTCTCTGCTGCGCCCTCAGATCTCCAAAGTCTTCAACTACATGCGCTTCTCGCTGACCTGCAACATCTTCTTTTGCACCTTCACCGTGGTCTTCTTCTACACGCGCCTCATCCTGTTGCCCACAAAGTGAGTGCCCGTGGGGCCCACCCCATGGGTGACCACCGCAGGAAGCCGGAGACCTCCCGGAGGGAGGGGTGTGCCTGCCAGGCCCTGAGCAGCCTCCCACCTCTGTCCAGAGTCCCTGGGTCACCGAAGAGGGGGAGGGGCTCCAACTCACAGAAATCATCACCAGGTGATATTTGTTGAGCTGGGGGATGGTGACACAGCAGAGGGACAGGACTGTCCTTGGGTTGCCCACCTGACATGGAGGGCTCCTGTAAGGGGCCAAAGAGAAAATAAAGTAGGGAAGGGCATGGGAAGCATGCGTGGCAGCTGGAACTGGCCATGATGTCCAGGGACACTTGGCCCCCGAAGCATCTGCATCTGGAGGGAAGGTGATTCTTGCAAGGAGTCCAAGAAATAAAGCTGGGCATGGTGGCACACACCTGTCCCAGCACTCAGGAGGCTGAGGCAGGAGGATCACTGAGAGTTCAGTTCAAGGCCAACCTGGCCTACATAGCAAGACCCTGTCTCAAAAACAAAAGAGTATAGGTATCATCCACGAGGGCCCTTGGGGAGCTGTAAGAGGTTCCAGAGCTTGTAAGTCAGAGTTTCCAAAGCCTGGGAGTGACGGAGGCTGGTGAAACCCCTTTCCTTCCCGACATAGGCTCATCCACAGCTCCTACTACCACTCCATAGACGAGTATGGCCCCTTCTTTGGCTACTACCTCATGGTCACGCTTCTGGTGCTGCTCAACTTGCTGCATGTGTACTGGTTCAGCCTCATCCTGCGCATGCTCTACATCCTCCTGGTGAAGGGTCAGGTATGGCCGGGGAGGGTTAGAGCCTGTGGGTTTCCCCGGAGTCCCTACCACCCCTGAATTCCTCCTTGTCCCCTCTCTGTGGTCCCCAGGTGGCAAAGGACATTCGAAGTGACACTGAGGAGTCCAGTTCCAGCAATAACGAGGAGGCTCTTATAAGTCCCCAGCCTTGGAATGGGGAGACTCAGGGTCCCAGGCCGGCCCTGGCTGGTGGTCCCCGGAGCCGGGCATCACGGCAGTGGGCTAGTGAGCACACAGTGACCACATAGACAGTGTGGCCTGGCACTGGGGGTGGTTGGACGGGCAGCACCAGGGCCTGCTCTGGGGATGCAGGGAGGCCCCACCCCTTTCTCCTGCACAGCCACAGGACACCTGTGGCCAACTGGTACTGCCTCAGGCTGTAGCCCTGGCTGAGAGGAGATTCAAAGCCCTTGCGTGGTGGTGCATGCCTGCCATCCTAGCACTCAGGAGGCCGAGGCAGGAGCATTGAGTTGAAGGTCAGCCTGGACTACATAGCAAGACCCTGTCCCATAAACAACAAAAAAGGGGGTTCAATAAAACCTGAACTGAATTGTCTGCCTGAGAACCTGGGTCCTGCCAGGCTTCTGCTCCTTTCTCAAAATGCAGAGGGTGCCAGGCTACCTCCTTACATGCCTCCCAAGATGGGATACTCACTGCCAGGGACCTCAAACGGATCAGAGCACAGAGACCCCCAAAGTCCTAAGGTAAGGCCCAAACCCCCCAGCCAGCACCACAGTCCTTCTTTACAGGGGAAGCTTTGGCCAGCAGTCCACACACCCAACTTGAGGTACTATGCCCAGAAAGTACAAATCCTTCATCCAAGGTCACATGGCAGTCAAGGCCAGGCAGGAGCCACAGGGGAGGCCCATGCTGGTCCTTGTGCCCCTGAACCAGCCCAGGGTAGGGCTGAAAATTCACAGGCTTCCCAAGGGTCCTGGGTGGGGTCATTCTATTTTGGGGGGCCCCGCAGGAAGGGACCCATGCTGATTTTAAAAAGAAAAGCAAAAGAAACAAGATGGAAAAGCTAACTGAGCATGGTGGTGCACACCTCTAATGAGAACACTCAGGAGGCTGAGGCAAGAGGATTGCTGCGAGTTCCAGGCCACCCTGGAACTACATAGTGAACTCAAGGCCAGCCCGAAACTACATAGCAATACCCTACCCCCCCAAAAAATGTTTTTGCATTAAATGACTTTAAGGCTATTTGTATAAGGTATATGTGAAACAGTAATGAATTTCAGGTTTAAACTTTGTTTCCTTCCCCCTGAAAGATGAGGTTTTATCCTCCACAATATCTCATTATGCATATGCAAATATTCTTAAATCTGAACCTTTCTGGTTCCTGGTTTTGTGGATCAGGGATTCCGCTAGACGGGCATTGTTTAAGAAAAAAAAAAAAAAAAAGCGAGTGGCAGCGCCCTCTATTGTAGCGTTTGCAGGACTCTGGCCCCAACCGTGCAACTCACTTCCCGGGGCAGTTACTACCAAAAATTCCTTTCCTTTCAACGCCAAAAATACACCCGGAAACTGACACTGCGAGCGTGTGCATAATGGTTAGTGTTTCTAGCGCTCCAGCCGCTCCGTGAGGAGAGGCCTGATAGTAAAGTATAGAGACAAAACCGCCAGGTATGTCGGTTCGCGCCTGTAATCCCAGCATTGAGAGCTGACGCGGCAAGACCCGAAGTGCAAGCCCAGCTTGGGCAATGAGCAATTTAGCCAGACCTCCAAATAAAAACAACCAAAGTGCAAAAGTCTGGGGGTGGGGCTCCATGCTAGGGCCCTGGCTTCCATCCTAGTGCCATTTAAAATTTGTTTTTCAAGGCAAAACATTTAGCGCATGTGTAGAAAACGCTGAAAACAAATTTATGAGACACACTTGACTTCACTAATAAGTAGGAATAGGCCTCGAGGCCATGAGGGCTTTTTAGTTTTAGTTTGGAGTATTTTGTTTGGTTTGGTATTTGAGACCAAGCTGGCTTTGAATTCCCTATGTTGCCCAGGCTGGCCACCAACTCAAAGCAATCTGCTTTTTTTTTTTTTTTTTTTTTTTTTGGTACCAGGGATCGAACTCACAACCTAACACTTGCCAGAAAGGCGCTTATGCTGCTGAGCCAAATCCCCAGCCCCTCAAAGCAATCCTCTTGCCTCAGCCTCCTGAGTGCTAGGATTACAGGCATGCAGCACCACATAAAGCAAGATGTCATTTTAGACACATGCACTTGGCAATTTAAAAACAAAAATCAGACCAAAGCCCCTGTTACACATAATAGGACTCTCAGTGGCAGTGCTTGCTTAGCATGCAGAAAGTCCTGGGTTCAAATCCCAGCACTGCAAATAAAAAAATTGTATAGGTTGTTGGAGACCACTACGAAGCAGCTCTGAACAGGATTTAAATTTTACTCATTGGCTTTCTATGTTTATCTGTGAGTCTGTCCTAGGCCTCAGCCCCTTGACTGGCGACGGGAGCTGATTTATAGTAAGTGAACCTCTATGAATCACTGATCTTGGCTGAGGCTTGTAGTAGCCAATGAGGCCAGAGATACCTCAAAGGGCAAGATAAAGCCACAGCTGAAGACACCCGGCTCCTCCACTAAGTAAGTAAACTGAGAGAGCAGTTAAAGGAAGTTCACTCCTGCAATCTCAATCCTACCATGAATGTTATCTTGGAGAGAAGGTGATTCTCCTAAATTGGCATAATTTGCCATTTGGAGAAGTCCTTGAAGAGACTCCCAGGTCTAGCTCATTTCCTGCCTTTTCTTGGTTTTTTCACCTTTTGTCCTTGGTCCTAATAAAGTAGGCTAATCCAGAGAAGACTTGGTCTTAGCCCTCAGAGTTGTGAGTTCAACCAAGGGTTTTGACCCTCCTGGAGCCCAAAATATACAATTGTCACTTTTTATTTAACCTCCGCCATACACTCGTTTGGAAGATCAGGGATCTAGGTCAGGACCCGATAATAGGTGTTAATATCTATCTAGTAGAACTAAAGTAGACAGAAAATAGAAACACAGAATTCAAGACAGTGATGTTACCTTTGATTTGGGAATGTAAAGGGAACGGGATTCAGGTAGACTTGCACTACTGCCACTGCTGTTAAGTGAGATAGAGGTAGACACTCACTGCATGGTTAATAATACAATTTAAAAGGGATAAGCAGCCAGGTATAGGAGTTCACACTGTGACCCCAGCACTCTGTGAGGCAGTAGGATCACTAGCTTGAGCTCAGCTTGGGAAACTTAGTGATATAGCAAGATCCTGACTCTAAATAAAAAATAAACCAGGCATGACAATGCACACTTGTCATCCCAGCACTCCAGAGGCTGAGACGAGGATCACTGTGAGTTCAAGGCCAGCCTGGGCTACACAGTGAGTTCAAGACCAGCCTGAATCACACAGCAAGATCCTCTCTCAAAAAACAAAGTGTTTGTGAGGATAGAGAAAAATTAAAACAGCCTTTGTTTTTTGCTGAGAAGGTAAAATGGGTTCATCAATGTGAATGGCTTTGATTGAAAATGTCCCCAAAAGTTTGATGTTAGCAGGTGGGACCATCACTGCATGGCATGGAAGTGGGGATCCTTCAACCTACTCCCCATTTCTGTGTGCTTCCTGAGCACCATGCAGTGAACAGCTGTTGCCACCATGTTGCTTCTGTCTTGGAGCCAGTGACCATCGACTTAGCCCTCTGGAAACTGAACCAAATAAGCCTCTCCTCCTCTAGACTGTGGGTGTCTAGTATTATGTCCCAGAAGGGGAAAGTGATAAAGGGAAGAACCCTTCACAATAACTAAACATAGACCTGTCCCAAACACCCCCAGTGGGTGAATGGATAAACAAATTGTGGTCTTTCTGCCCACAGGGATATTCTTCAACAATAAAAGCAAAGCAAGGGGCTGGGGATTTAGCTCAATGCCTTAAGTGCCTGCCTGGCAAGCGCAAGGTTGTGAGTTCAATCCCCGGTACCAAAAAAAAAAAAAAAAAAAAAGCGAAGCAAGTACCAATGTGTGTGAAAAATGGGTGATTCTTGCCTGTGTGGCAGTGCACCTCTGTCATCCCAGCACTAGGGAGGCTGAAGCGGGAAGATTACTGAGAGTTGAAACCCAGCCTGGGTTCGAGGCAAGTTCAAAGTCAGCCCAAACTACATAGTGAGATGCTGTCTCAGAAAAATTAAAAAAAATAAGCAGGCTCAGTGAAAAACCCAGTCACAAAAAAAAAAAAATCACACATTTTTATGATTCCATCTGTATGAAATACCCAGAAAGCTATTAAAATGCAGTTTTATAGGTTCCAGGGAGAGGATAGCTAACTGTTTAAAAGGTGCAGAGCTTTATTTTATGGAGTGATAGAAATGTTTTGGAACACGTGGTTCTATAACCTCGTGAATACTAAATGCAACCAAATTATTCATTTTAAAGTTAACTTCATGTTATGTGAGTTTAGGCTAACAAAATCCCCTGAAAAAGGAGATTTGCATAAACCAGTAATGAACAGTGTCTTGTAACCTAAGGCTTACAGTCATTGCAACTCCTTGTACTTGGTGTTCCATGCCCAGTGACCCACTTCCTATTATCATCCCCAAAAATTCTTCCCGCAAAACCCTCACTGTAATCCAGTTACTTGGGAGGCTGAGGCAGGAGGATCACAAGTTTGAGCCCAGTCTGGACAACATAGTGATGTAGCAAAATCTTGTCCTAAAATGAAAAATAAAAGGACTTTGGATGTGGCTCAGTGACAGAGTACTGGGTCTGAACCCCAGTACCGGGAAAGAGAGGGGTCACCAAAGAAGGGAGGAGATAAATATACTTGTTAATGCCACTCATTCAAAACTGTGCTGAGAGTTCTAAGCATTGTAATTCGGTAAGACAAGAAAAGGGCATAAAGTTTAGAAACGGAAAAATAAAACTATTATCTGCTTATGAAATCCTACTTGTGTTCAAAGGCTGGAGGGAGTCACAGTGTTTCGATCAATGGTAGAGTACAGGAAAGCCCTGGCTTCTTTACAAAAGACACACACACACATTCACAGTACCCAAAAATTTCTAGGTAAATCTCCTGCATTAGTGTAAGTTTAGAGCTGGGTATGGTGTACACATCTGTAATCTCAGCCCTTAGGAGGCTGAGGCAGGAAGATTACTGCAAATTTGAGGTCAACTTGGGCCACATAGTGAGCTTGCAGTCATCCTGGGCTACTTTAGATAAACTGCTGCATATGAAGTCTGTATACAAAAAGGATTTAAAAATAAGTTTTACCAGATGTGGTGGTGCATGCCTTGTGATCCCAGCACTTGGAAGGCTGAGGCAGGAGGATCACTGTGAGCTCAAGGCCAGCCTGGGCTACACAGCAAGACCCTATCTCAAAAAACAAACAATGAAGTATACTGTGGAGAAGAAACATCAAAAATCAATTAGCTTGGGGAATTCAAGAAATCTAAGAAGCAGCAGTGCTAATTTTCATAACAAGTTTGCTGGGTTTCTGTGTGTGTGGTTTTCTTTTTCTTTTTTTTACAGACATCTTTAAGAAGTCAGATAAGGGGCTGGGGATTTAGCTCAGCAGCATAAGCTCCTGCCTGGCAAGCACAAGGTCATGAGTTCGATCCCAGGTACAAAAAACAAAACAAAACAAAACAAAAGCAAGGATATAGGATGGCCCAAGCTTAGAATTACTTGCTGAAAAATCATTCAGAATAGGACAAAATTATTCAAGTGCTCAAAATAAACACAGTAAATACCTGATAGTATTACTTGCTTTTCTATGGATATGCATTATCTTACACTGAAATCACACACTTAGCATAGTACAGAAAAGATGACTACCGGCCTACTGGCCTTCTCCAGTGTACAATCTATACAACCAAGTGCAAATATTAGCATAATCCAAACCTTCCTTAGAGAAAACATAAATTTTTTTTTTTTTTTTTTGGTCCTGGGGATTGAACTCACAACCTAGCTCCTGGGAGGCAGGCACTTTATACCACTGAGCTAAATCCCTGGCCCCTCCAAACCTTTCCTTAATAACCGTTCCTCAGCTGTATTACAACTTTCTTGCAAGTACAGATATCCATCAGTTTATTTAAGTTCCAAATGACCTTCTGAAAGGAAATTCAAGCACATACAGTGATGGAGGCAGCATATTTCATCACGGTCTGTAACTCTGGTCCATTACACACATAGAGGCCCGGGGTTCTAAAACTGTAGCAGTGATGATCACTGTTCCAGGTCTCTTCTCTGGCAGAGGCAGGTATGTAACATTCGGCATTCGAAAGCATTCTGCTTTAGCCTCTGAGGTAGTGCTGCATGTTAACAATGTTTCTAGTGTATCTCCAAATGCATAAATACATCACTGTATGTGCTATCAGTTTCATTTTCTTCTGCACAATCTTATTTCTAAATCTATCTACCAAACCTTGACTATGACATTTGTTTTTTGAATTACTACATCAAACTGGCTGGATAAGGAAAATCAAAAGCTTCTCAACTCTTAAAATACAAATATCCCAAAGTTATTGATAAAGAACTCTATAAATAACTTCACAAGCAAATACTGTTGATAACCCAGATGAAACGCAATGTACTATTTTTTTAAGTTATAAAAGCAATTCCAGGGGTCCACGATATAGCTCAGCAGTTTAAGCGCCTGCCTGGCATGTGCAAGGTCCTGAGTTTGATTCTTGATACCAAAAAAAAAAAGTGCAATACCATTAGATTTAGATAAACTGAGACAAGTAAAAGTTTTCTAGGCTATTTAATCAAGTTACTTACAATGCACAGAACCCTGAGTATGTAACATTGCTTATTTTGAATTTTTTCTGCATTCAGCTTAAAAGATATTTCTTCCCAAGACACTGAACTTTTCTTTCAAATGCGTTTGATCGAATAGGAGAGTTGGGTTCATAAAATGGATTAATTGCAAACTTTATATACAAATCATAAACATCAGTAAAGAAGTTCTTTATTTCATCTTCTCGCCTTATGTCGTGAAGCATAACAAATCTCATGTGGCCGGCAGTGACGAACGCTGACACAAACCACTCATTAAATTTGTCCACGGTTTTCAAGTACATGTTGTTTGAACTGTTTTCAAGCATGTTTTCATCCACAAGGTCAAGGGCAGCATGAGCTATGAACTGGTTCAGATGACGATGACCATCTTTGGATTCTGCTTTCCCAGCTGGCAAAAATTCCATCTCAAAAACTAGATTATCCTGGTGGCCAACGATTACAAAGTAGAAGCTTCCAGACATTGTCTTTAACGTATGGATCCTGTAGTGAGACACAGACAAAGGAAACACCCAATTAATTCTTGGGGCTAAGACCTGTGCTCCACCCCTTCAGCCCTGACTCCAGAATCCTCCCGAGATACCCACCACAAATGAGCTCTTGCCTTTACTGTGCGTTTTTTTTTTCTTATCATTTGTTTTGGAGACAAATTTTCGATATGTAGCCCCAGTTGGCCTCAAACTTGCATCAATCCTCCTGTCTTAGCCTCCTGAGTGCTGGGTTTACAGGTACATGCCTCCATACCCAGTGAGTGCTTTTGTTATGGTGGTGACGGTTTTATTTTGTTTTGCAATCTAGAATCGAGCTGAGGATCTTGCACTTGCCAGGCAGGTGCTGTGCCACTGCGCTATATCTGCGGCCCTGCTTTGTTTTTGAGTGGGTCTCCCTACATGGCACAAGATGGCCTCGAGCTTACAGCAAGCCTCCTGCCTCAGCCTGAACTGATCCTGAGTGTAGGATCATAGGTGTGCACCCCCACACCCAGCCTCATAAGGAGTTGGGAAGCATTGTTTGACTTGAATTATTTGCCAGCCCAACTTTAATTTCAAAACACAAAAGCTCTCTTGCTGTCTGAATAAAATCTAAGACATAATCATGCCATTATCTTATGGCATAGAAGCAGTAAAAGATTTAAGAAGCGAGACCCTGAAGTTCAAAGGACAGGGCAGAAGATTGACTAATCTGACAAAAACTGAAAATGCCACTAAGACCAAAGGTTAGGAATCTTTTGTTACCACGACAGCATCCTAACCCTCCCCCCATTTAGCTGAGTGTGTGCGCGTGCGCGCGAACGATCAATCCAGGGTGTTTTACCACTGAGCATGGCCCCGACCCCTGTTCTTCTTGTTCTTCTGTGGACACCGGGTCTCCCTAAATGGCCCGGGCTGTCCTCAATTCGCGACCCTTAGGCCTCCCCAGCTGCTGGGATCAACGCTGTACGCCACGCAGTTCTGACAGGGCTTTCTCGCCCCGTAACTGTGGCTGTCGGAGGTTACGGTTCGCTCCAGAAGCTCGAGGAAGCCCCCGGGCTCTGGCTGCCGTGGCTTCGATGTTCGTGGCTCCGTCCTCTTGGCAGCGAGGGCTGAGTGCTTGGCTCGTGCGCAAGAGGGCCTCTGGGCCCCAGCCAACTTCCGGAAGCGGGAAAATCTCCCACAAGCCCACAGAACGTGCTGGAGGCCCACCCCCCTGCTGCCTGTAGGCCAATCAGGCAGCTAAGGGAGCAGCTCCCGACCAATGAAAGTCCAGTTCAGATTGGGGGGGTGGGGCCAGCATCATCCAATTGCAGGACGGAGAAGAGTTGGACCTGTTGTCTCTTAAGAGGCAGCGGGGGAGATCACAAACCGGCTCAAATTTTCAGCCTGGCGCGCTGCCGCATCCCTGTCATGCCATCTGCTCGAGAGGCTAAAGCAGAAGGATCTCAAAGTTTGAGCCCAGCCTTAGGAACCATGTAAGTTTGGGTGTGGCTCAGTGGCTGAACACTTGCCTAGCATGCACGGGCCCAGCGCTAGAGTGGCAAAATGAATCCAAAGGGCGCCAGGCGTGGGCAGATGGCGCCACCTAGAGGCCGCTTCCTGCATCGGGCCGTTTTGGAGGCACAGCCCAGGCTGCTGCCCCTCTGGTCTGGCAAAGAGCCACCCCCAACAATTGTCTCCCCAGAAGGTGTGGCATTGTCTCCCGCCCGCGCCCGCGACTGCCTTTGTCGTGGAGGTGAAATTCACACAGCATTAAATTAACCACGTTTAAACAATCCAGCAGACCGCGGTGCACGCCTGTAATGCCAGGTCCTCGGGAGGCTGAGGCAGACGTTCCAGCACAATCCAGGCAATTTTGGTTGCCTTTATTTATTTACTTACTTATTTTGGTACCAGGAATTGAACTCACGACCTCACGCGTGCTGGCCAGGTGCTGTGCTGTTGGGCTATATCCCCAACAGGTCATAGCGATTTTGGTTACAGTGAACAATATGTGAGTTAAGAGGTTGTCACCCCACACGCGCCTTCCTGGCCTAGTGACTTGTTATGTAACATTAAAGCAACCTTACACTGGGCGTGGTGGTGCACACTTGCATTTCCAGCATTTAGCAGGCTGAGGCAGGAGGACTACAAATTTAAGGCCAGCCTGTGCAATTTAACAAAACCCTGTCTCAAAAAAATAAATAAAAATACAAGCCCTCGTGCTTGCTCCTATATACTCTTCATACATCCTTGTACAACTTCCCATGCACTAACCCTAGCCCAGAACAAAGCGGGTGCTAGGCAAACAGTTACTTTACTACACTGATTCAGGAATCCTAACAAGAGGGAAAAAAAATTATTCACAAGCGGAGATTGGAGATTGAGCTCAGTGGTATAAGTGCCTGCCTGGCAAGCACGAGTTTCCAGTTTGATTCCAGTACCAAAAAAAAAAAAAAAAAAAAAAATTTGCATAGGGTGAAAGAAGCCACACACAAGCCAATGATTCCAAAGAGACAGGAGGCTGAGGCAAGAGGATCACTGATTCTGAGGCCACCCTGGGCTATGTAGTAAGAACCCATCACGAAATACAAAAACAGAAAAGCTTCTGCAACCAGTGGGGCGTGAAGGTTGCATAACAGGGTGAAGATTCTAAACGGCACTGCCTGGGTTGATGTGGGTAATGGTTAATTCGGGGTTATGTGACTTTCCCTCAATAACAGAAGAGGACAGAGTAGGACACATGCAGCCCTCTTTCTGTTGCTTCCCACTCCCTTCCAGGCCACTGAGGACTTACTGAGCATAAACTCACAGGACAGTGGGACCTGTCCCTGCCTGTCCTCTCCTCGGGAGCTCCTGCACATCCCTGGAGGTGTAGTACACAGCCTGTGCCTCAGCTCAATGATGGCACTGCAGGGTGCCCAGGCTTCTGATCCGCTCAGGCCACCCCTCTGCCTGAGCACCAGTAACCCACCCATTGCAGGCCTAGAATCCCAGCACTTGGGAGGATGAGGCAGGAGGATCTCCATGAGCCCACCCTGAGCTACAGAGTGAGTTCAGGTCCAGCCCGGGCTATATAGCAATACCTTGTCTCAGAAAAAATAATAAAATGGTAGTTTCCTGGAAATGACTCACCAAACTGGTTTTTAGGGACAGGACATGCTGCTAGCAGACGAGCAAGGCAAAGGGCCCAGATCAGAGGACCCAGAGGTCCCAGGGCACCCAAACAGGATGACACGTGGAGGCACCAGGCGCGCAGATGACCGCACAGCATTGCATAGCCAGGCCACTTGTCCCCACTGGCACAGCATCCCCAAGCTAAAAGTGCCCCTCCTGATGCACCCACCTGCCAAATGTCAGAGCCCAGGACCCCAAGACCCCAAGTGCAGACTCAGCACCCCCAGTACTCACAGGGACAGCAGGGTGGCCAGGCTGGTTTGAGGGATGAGGGACCCTCATCTCCGGCCTCTTTGCCTGCTCGAGGCAGCTGCTGGGCAAGACAGGTCCCTGATTTCCCAGTCTCCTAGGAGTCCACATGGAGGAGACTGGGTGTCCCCACCCCTATCCCTGGCAGCAGACAGAACAGAGCCCTTTCACCTGGTGACATTGGGCAGCCTCACCCCCAGGGACTGGCAAGCACCGTCCTACAAAAGAACCACCTGTGAGGCCCAAAACTGGGACAGAGACGGTGAGGCTGCTGTGCAGAGCCCCTGGGGCTGGGGCAGTTTGTTCAGTGAGGACCAAGGACCCATCCACTCAGGGCAGATGTGGCTTCAGAGCCTGGCAGGTGCATGTCTGATTCACACCTCTGGCCTCTGGTGACTGGCCCTGCCCAAGCACAAATCAGGAGAACAACTTTTGTTGATTTCCAGGGGATGGTGGTATGCGCCTGTAATCCCAGTACTCTGGGAGACTGAGGCAGGCAGATCGCCAAATTGGAGCCCAACCTGAACAACTCAGCAATTTAGCAAGAGCCTGTCTCAAAATAAAAGGTTTTTTCTTTAAAGGGGGCAGCACTGAGACAGTGAGTTCAATGCCACCCTGAACAACAGAGACCCTGCTTCAAAAAGCAACAAAACACTGAGGTCACAAGTTGATAGCCCGGTCCCATGTCCCAAGCCCCAAGGTGTGTGCTGGCTGCATTTCCTGTTCCTGCTCAGCACCTCAACCTTTAATGAGCAACGGCCCCTCCTCAGAACATTTCCAGGCCTTGGCAAAAGTTCACAGACAAAGCTGGGAAGCGACCTTTCCCCTGCAAAGCCAGCACCTTTAATTGGGTCCTCACCCCATGGGGTGCACACCACCTGCCCTAGCCCAGGGCCAGCTCCCAGCCAGTAGGAGCAGCCCTGCTAACTGCACAGGGCCTTTGCCCTGCTGCAAAAACCACCAAAGAGGTTTGCCAGCCACTTCCTTGGCTGCCTCTGCCTCCCTGAGGGCCCGGTGTGGGCGGCTGCTGTGTCTCATACCCTCACGTATCTGTGAGGATTTGTCTGTGCATGTGTGGTACCAGGGATTCACCCCAGAACTTTTACAGTGCAATCTTTTGATTCTGAGACAGGATCTTGCTAAATTTCTAAACTGCACCGGCTGGGCTTGAACTTGTGATCCTCTTGCCTCAGCCTCCCAGAGTGCTGGGAGTACAGGTGTGCACCACTATACCCAGCTATGTCTTTCCAGTGGGTTTTTGTTTTGCTTTGGTTTGGTTTGGCTTTTTTGAGACAGGGTCTTGCTATGCAGCCCAGGCTGGCCTCATATGCAAGGGGATCCTCCTGCCTCAGCCTCTTGAGTACTGAGATTACACATATACCCCATCATGCCTGGCTGTTGCTTATTTATCAGTTGGTCTCATCATACCTGAGTAAATAAATCGTAACATTTTAAACCCGGATGAAGCCAAAACCAGTGGCTTCTCTATCTGGCAGAAGCCTGTGGGGGGACCCCAACTCGGGGAAGGAGTAGGCAGTGCCCGACTTCTGATCTTCTCCCCTGAAGCCCACCGTGAAGGCGGAGCACCCCTCCAGCCCGAATTTCCTCTGCTCCCAGGAAGCAAGAGGCACAGTGGCTAAGGGGGCACCTGGGATGGGACTTAAAGTTCCATCTTCTCTGCACTGAGCACTCCACCCTGGAGGAGGGGGGACAGTTGAGTCCCCAGGTTGCCTGGCCCAAAGAGACAGAGGCCAGAGGCAGAGAGGGGGTGCAGGACTTTAATCCCCACCCGGCTGGGACAGCAGGAGTGTCTGTGCCCAGGATGACCTTGACACCAGAGCCTGGCCGGCCCTGTGTTCCACCCTGTGGCTCCCCTTCCTCCTTCACCCTCACTCTCAGCCCCAGGGGCCAGTCCATCCAGCCCCACCCCTCGGGGGCTACATCTGCAGGAGCTGGGGTCAGAGGTTCTAGGTGGCCAGGGCAACTGGTTTCCCAAGCACCAGGACACCCATGATAGTCTGTGGCTCCCCTAGGCTGGCTGCAGTCAGGATCCAGTGACAGCTGGCAACAGTGACTGTCATCTTCAGAGCACAGAATGCTTCCGCTCTGACAGCACCAGGGAATCTTTCAGGGCCACCAGCAGCCCCAGCGGACACAGGGACCCTTGGGCTCGGAGCTGGAACAACACCAGCAGGATGACAATGGCCAGGCTGACACCCAGTAACCCTGCAGGGGACAGACAGACAGACAGTGGGGTGAGGCAAGACAAAGACTGCCACAGGGATCCTGCTTCCAACGTGTAGGACCAAGACAGCCACAGCCTGTCCCTCCCCACTCCCAGCCCCCTAAGGAAGGGCCTGTCCCACTTACCAGCAGCTGCGATGACCTTGTAGCCACTTGAGTTTCCAGGCTGGTCCCCAAAGAAAGAGACTGTGGCATTGCTGAGAGAGGTGTCATCTGCCAGGGTGACAGGGGTCCCCATGGTCGAGGCCCACCCTTCCTGGACCGTCAACTTGACTTCTGCAAAAAGCCAAGGCATCTAGGAGTTGGGGATAGACACGTGGGGAATGGGGGGTGCACTCAGGGAGACCCCAGGGGCTCATGCAGATCCCAGACCAGGTAGAGGTAAAAGGAACATAGGCTCGGGCCGTGGATGCACCCATGGCCCAGGAGTCAGTCTCAGGTGTCCCCACCACAGCCTCCAGCCTCCCTACCCACACAGGCCCACCATGTCCCAGGGCACATACCACAGCCCAGCTCATCGCTGCCATCGGGGCAGTCCCGGTGGCCATCACAGTGCCATGTGTGGGGGACACAGGTGTCCCCGGTCTTGCAGGGCATCTGGTCCCTGAGACAGGACTGGCGGTGGCTGCAGTTTTGCAGGTTCCTGTCAGTGCCACCAGGGCAATCGCTGATGCTGTCACAGAAGCAAGGGGGTTCTAGAGGCGGGGGGCACTGCCCACTCTGGGCACAGGGCTGGATCCCTGGGGCATAGGATTAGGGAGGTCACAAATGTGCTTCCATGAAAACCCAGGGCCCAGCTCCCGGTAAATCTGGCCTTGGAACAACTGCTGACCTGTGAGGCTCCGCCCTTTGCCCTACTAGCCCTACCTCCCAAGGGCGAGGCTCCCTAGCTCCACCCCCAGCACATCACTAGCCCCGCCTCCACACAAGTCTTCCTCAGAACCCGCCACTTTCTAGACCCACATTTCACAAGTCCCGCCCATCACCGTGGCCCCACCCACACACCTGGTCCCTGGAGTCCCACCTTCCCTCCTCAGCCCTGCCCTGGAGGCCCCACCCTGGGCCTGGCCACTCACTGCACTCCTCCTCGTCACTGCCATCCACACAGTCCTTGTCCCCGTCACACCGCCAGATGAGGGGAACACAGAAGCCATTAGTTCGACACTGGAAGTCAGGGGGCGAGCAGGAGCCTATGCTGGGGCCTGCAGGATGCATACAAGTGAAAGTGGGGAAGCCCAATTCTGGGTCCTCCTCCAAGAGGACCGTGGTCACAAGCTGTAACTACCAGAGGACAAACCAGGTTCTGGGGTGCAGAAACAACATTGGTAGCTGCCTTTTGTTGAACGCTCACAATGGGTGGAAAGGAACTGCTGGCAGAGCCGGGGTGTGAACCCAGGTCTCACCCATCCCAGAGTCTGCTGGCTTCCCAATGGCCAGAGTCCATCCCTGAGATCTCCAGGTGGGGTGGGAAGGAGGGCTGTCCCCCAACACACACTCAGTCAGGCTCACGGCCAAGGTCAGCAGGCCTGTCTTAGCCTCTCTGCTGGGCAAAGGGGAAACTGAAGCCCTGGATAGGAACCCGAAGTCATCGCACAAGGCTGCTCCTAAATCTTCCCAGATCCGCCTATGCTGTCTGACTTGAATGTGTCACTTCCACATCAGAACCTCCAGCCCCGATTGCCATTAGAAAAGGGCACCTCTCAGAGTCACATCATTCTGTCACCCACCCTGTCCTGGCTCCCTGACTTTCACAACCAAATTTTACATCCTCACACATTCTTTATCAAACTCTCCTGGCTTCCTGGCCTCCCTACTCTGCACCTGTGGTTCCTTCCACAGCCTCTAGAGCCCAGCTTCCCTCCTGGGAGAGGTCTCGTGTCCTTCGCAGAGATCCATGTATCCCAGTGGACCTTAAACTGGTAATGCCCATCCTCCCCCGGACTGGATGCCCGGTAAAGGTCGAGGCTGT
Source organism: Hydrochoerus hydrochaeris (assembly GCA_004027455.1). NCBI lineage: Eukaryota > Metazoa > Chordata > Mammalia > Rodentia > Hydrochaeridae > Hydrochoerus > Hydrochoerus hydrochaeris. The sequence goes on along the minus strand of PVLA01002303.1, from coordinate 202,977 downwards.
GACTTCCTGAGTCAGCCGAGGGCAGCACCTGACAAAATACAGGCATCACAGGTCACACAAGGGCCTTCGATGGACCCAGATGAGCTGTGAGCCTTCCTGGACTCTGAACAGGGACTGTGAGGGACAGAGGCTGTACCTCTTGCTGCGACAAGGGGAGAAGGTGGTAAGCACCCCACGCTGGCTTGGTCTGTCTCCATTCCCTCTGCCTAGCCCTACTGTCCTGTCCTATGTCACTTGCAAGGGCAACCTTCGGGTCACACAGTCCTTGAGCTCTGCAGAGCCGAGAAGGGCTGCAAGCAACCCGCAGGCAGCTTCCTTCCCTGCCCTGGAGGGTCTGGTGATTTCCAAGCACTGCTTTCTCTGCAGCCCAGCCACCCACAGCCCCGGTGCCTGTGCTCCCCCGCCTGGCCCGTGGAGTATGTCCCTTTGTAACGTGGACAGCACAGTAGAGCAGGACCTGTCCCCCAGGACAAGCTGGAGTGGCCAGAGACTTCCCATCCCACCCTGTTTCCTCCTGTGTAAGTGGGATCCGGCTAGGAACCTCGTAAAACAATGGCTCTAAAACAGGTAGTCTGTCCTCGCCTGGACTGGGCACTGGGTGACTGGCAGGCCAGTGACCTTGTGACCCAGTCCAGGGAGGCACTTGATATCCTAATACACGGAGGACAGGTCACACACTGTGGTTCCTACCTTAAGCCAGGATTTCCTACTTAGCACCCTGAGAAAAGGTGCCCCTTGCGTGTAAAGAATCCCGACTTGGTTAACAAGGAAGCGTGAATTTTCAGCTTGAAAATCCAGGGGCTTTGGGGGTGAGTTTTTAGTAAGAGGAGAGCACATGGGTGAATGAGGGTGTGAAACCCGTGCTTCCTGCCCATCCACCCGTGCTTCCTGCCCACCCCAACACTTCCCGATACTCCGGGGATCTCAGCGAGGGTGTCCCGGTCCCAAGGGCCTCAGTGTCACATGGGCCACATGTATAAACCCAGGTGAGTAGATTTTACTTGTGAAACTGGGATCACCTGTGAAATACACCCGCAGCTTTCTCTACGGCGAGAAACCACGGAGAAATTGGGAGGTCAGGATTGCTGGCCCAGGACGCAAGCACCGGGCCTCAGATTTGGGGATAAGGGCTTGGGACACACGGCGGCGAGGGGAGGCGCCAGGTGACGCTCTGGAGTGAGAGATCGGACACACAGTCCCTGTCTGCAGCGCGCCTTCCCGACCACGCCGGCTGAAGGGCGGCGTGTAGGTGACAGTGAGGGCAGGACAAAGCGGAGCAGGTTTGGGGGAGCCCAGAGAAGGCCCCCCGGACCGCTCAAGGCAGATGGCGGCACCCACGTGCAAAGACCCCATTCACCCGAAGCTCCAGGGCCGGCCCCACGCGCGTTACTACGGCTAGAGCCACGCGCCGGGGGCGTGTCCGCGATGGACGGGCGGTGCAGCCAATAGCGAGGCGATTAGGGCATGCAAGGGCGGGGCGGCCGGCAGGGTGTGTGCGCGCGCGTGGAGGGGGGCTCGCTCACCTGGAGCCGGGGTCAACGTCCTCTTCGGGGCTGAGGTCGGAGCGGCCTCCAAGTCTAGTCCGAGGCCGAGCAGCAGCCGCAGCGTCAGGGCCAGCGCGGCGTTTCGCAGTGCACTGCCGCACGCCATGCAGCCGCTACTTGGGCCACACGAACAGCGGCACTAGCCGCACGCCGCCCGGGCTTCGCTCTTATTCTTGCGCACGCGCAGGTCGGGGCGTGGCCGGCGCCCGCGGCGCCGCCTACCGTAAATGCCAGAATGCGGGCGTACGTCTCAGCTGGTTCTCGTTGCCTTCCCCAAGGACTGAGAAGTACAGCTCCGGCTTGAAAAGAAGGAGCTTTCCCTGTCTGCTTACGGTACTTCGCTCCCCACTAGTCTATGGCCATTAAACATCTGCCCAATTATTGTATTTAATACGGCAACCGCTCCCCTTCCGCCCCACCCTCCTGCGGCTTTGGTGCTGCAGAGCGAATTTATATGGTTGCGGGAAAGAATAATTTATATGGTTGGGGGTGGTTAAAATATATTGTAATGACGAGCGTGGTGACAAGTTTATAATCACAGCACTGGGGAGACTGAAGCAGGAGGATCGCCCGTGAGTTCCAGGCCAGTCTCAGCTACACAGTGAGTTTGCAACCAGCTTGAACTACAGACTGAGACCCTGTCTAATAAAATAAAAATTAAAATTAAAAAAGCATAATCCATGGTGTGGTGGAGCACATTTGGAATGCCAGCACTCGGTAGGCCGAGGCAGAAGGATCACGAGCTTAAGGTCAGCCTGGGCTACATAACCAGACCTTGTCTCAAAAGAAAACATTTTTTTCACCAACGTCCCTATGGCATCAGGATTCTGTTGTTTTCCCCCATTTAGGTTTGGTTTGTGGCTTGGTTTTGGTTTGTTTCTTTCTGTTTTGGAAACAGGGCCTCCCTGTGAAGCCCGGGATGGCCTTGAACTCCTCTGCTCCTCTGGCCTCGGCCTCCAGGTGCTACAATGACAGGCTTGTGTGCGCAGGCACCTGTTAGATGCCGCTGCTGTCTAATTCCCCGGGCACGTGCTAAACGTGTTCGCTCCTGTTGGAAGTTCTTCTGGGAGCATCTAGAGCTTGACTTTTTTTTTTTTTTTTGGTCTTTTTGAGACAGGGTCTGGCTATGCGGTTCAGGCTGGCCTTGGGCTCACTTTGTAGCCCAGGCCGGTCTCAAACTTGCCACAAAATCCATCTGCCTCAGCCTCCTGGGATTACAGGAGTGCGCCACCATGCCCAGTTTAGAATTTGACTAGCAACAAATGTTTAACCACTTTCCGGTTTTGCATTCACCACAGGGATATTTTTGTGAACTGGAGACATGAGTGCTTTTTCTTTTTCTTTTCCTTTTTTTTTTTTTTTTTTGAGACCACCTCACTATGCAGTTCGAGCTATCCTTGAACTCACTTTGTAGCCCAGGTTGGCCTCAAACTCCCAAAGATCCTCCTACCTCAGCCTCCTGAGTACTGGGATTACAGTGTGTGCCACCATTCCGGTTTGAGTGCTTTTTCTAACCCAAGCATCTTTATTGGATCCTTTTTCCAATACAGAAGTCTTTTTTGTACTTTTTCCTCTAATAACAATATGCAGTTTATGAGGGTACTGTAGGTCACCTTCACAATGTTTGTGATCTTCAGCTCAAGGCTGAAACATTTTAAACATTTTATCTGGCTTGTTTTGTTTTGTTTTTTGAGATGAAGTTCAGGTTGGCCTTGAACTCACTATGCAGCCCATGCTGGCCTCAAACTCATGGTGATCCTCCTGCCTCAGCCACCCAAGTGCTGGGATTGCAGGGTGTGTACCACCATGCCTACTTTTGGAATTCTTGATTTGGTAAATCTTGACCAATCAATCTGTACACACATTCTGCCAGCCTGTAGCCTGCTCGGGCCTCTACGTGACTGGGCGCAAAACTCCTGCCCCAAGTATACCCTCCCCTGCTATAGTTGTCTCTGAATTAACATTTTATTGACTTGTTTTAGTTTATTTCTGATTCTACACTAGAATCCCCAACTCCAGGATGCAAAAGGTTGCTCACTGCTATTCTTTTTTTTTCGCTGCTATTCTAGAGATTGAGACACAGTAGGCTTTTGAGTATCTGGTAAATAAATGAATGCCTAAAATGTCCAGTTCACTGTGTAGCTCAGTGGTAAAGCACTTGCCCAGTGTGCAAACACCCTGAGTTCCTTCCCCAGCACTGGAAAAAATTTTTTTAAAAAAACCTGGACAAGGGCCAGGGATTTAGCTCAGTGGCCCAAGTGCCTGTCTGGCAAGCACAAGGTTGTGAGTTCAATCCCAGGTACCAAAAAAAGAAAAGAAAAAAGAAAGCTGGACAAGGAGGTACATATCTGTAATTCCAGCGCTCTGGATGATGGAGGCAGGGAAGTCCCAAATTCAAGTCCAACCTGGGCAATTTAACAAGACCTATCTCAAAACCAAAACTAAATAAAGGGCTGGGGATGTAGCTCAGTGCAAAAGCTGTGGGTTCAATTCCCTATAGAGGAAAACAAAAATAACTCCATCCTGAGTTCTCTCTACCTCCAGCCCAACATGGCCCTCACTGCCTCCCTTAGTCCCCCACCACCCTGCAGAGCCCAGGGAAGTGGGGGTTACTCCTCAACCTCCCCCTTCTCCAGGCAGGCCTTGGGCTCTCTTCAGGCTCAGGCTTTCTAGTCAGTCTTGTTTTCTTGCAAATGGCCAGAGACAGCCACTGTTCCCAGCACTAGGACCCCCGGGCAGGAGTTGCCCCCCTACCCAATTTCCCAGTGAGATCCACATAGGTCTCTCTCCAGTTTCCCACAAGACCTTCTTTCACAGGCTAACCAGCCCACAATGGCTCTTTCAGGAGTGCATCTATTTTTTCCATAATGGTCTTCCAGGGGCAAAAGGAACTACTTGGTAGCAGAGCCCAGGTGGGGAGCAGGGCTGCATGGGTGTGTGTGATATGTGCAGAGCCCCTTCCTTTGGGCTCAGGTATCTGTGAGGGGCAGAGGTGAAGGAGCAGGGAGACATCAGCTGCCCGGTCCCCAGAGCCAGCTCCAGGATGACCCATGACTGCTCTAGGGATCAGCATCAGCCAGTGTCACAGAATTCAGTATCTGGCCAAGGAACAGCAAAACGGCGGTGTGAATGCTTGGGAGTGGCCCCTGGCCCCCCGAGAGCCCAGGAGGTATTATGGTTTGTGTCTAGATGTCCCCCAAAACTCAAGAGGTCAAGTGGGGCGGGCTTTGGGGAGGGGGCTGGATCCAGAGTTTGTGATTAGCTCCTGGCCTGGTGCTGGGATTCAGGGTGTGAGTGCCATGTGGCCCTGGCCGAGCTCCCTTTGCTCTTGCTGCTTTTGGCATCTTCCACTGCCATGAAAGGTTGCTCCTCTGCCGCGTGCTGCCCTGCCTTGGAGCCAGCTGATCACAGACTGAAACTCCACACACTGTGAGCTAAACAAACCTTTCCTCCTTTAATTTTGGCTGTGGGATTATTTTGTCTCAGGGACTAGAGAAAATTAACTGAGACAGGAGGGGTCAGGCTGAGCTTTACCTGCATCCTGCCTGGCGACCCCTCCTAGTGGCCTCTGCGCACCAAGCCTCCAGCGCTCCTCCACACACCTCCTTCCCCAGCCTGACTCAGCCTCTTGCCCAGGGAAGCCTGCAGTGCTCAGCACCTGGGATGCTGCCCTGGTGCACCCATGCCTGCTGCTGTCTGGGCCTGAGCTGTCCTCTGGCTTTGCTGGGGGTGTGTGTGTGTGGCAGTCCCAGCCCTCCCTGGCAGGCAGCCAGGATGCTGCCCTGGCTCCACATCCCCGTGCAGCCCTGCAGCCGGACCCTGCCATCTTTCTCCAAGGAACCGGGTGCTCCCCTTCCCACTCCCCCACTGTGCCACAACAGATCTGGCTCACCCTGCCCCACAATGGGGACATCCTAAGAGCTGGCCGGACAGCCATCTCCCATCAGCCTTGGCAGTTCACACCCCTCAGATACCACAAGATGGGGGTCCTCAGTCTCTGGGGAGCAAAGCCAGTCACTTGGGAAGGGGACAGTAACATCCCTGGGCACCCTGAAGCACATCATCAAACTCTGTACCCAGGGACCAGTCACCCCAGCACACAGGGAGACACTGTCCTCTTGCCACCAGGATTCTGTCAGGGCCAGGAGACTCAGCACCAGCTCCACCCCAGAATCCAAGGAAACTGGGTTCACCTAAAAATCAAAGGGGCTGAGCACAGTGGCACAAGTGCCAGGTGTCTCAGCGACTCAGGAGACTGAGGCAATTAGACTGCTCGATCCCAGGAGTTCAAGACCAGTCAGGGAAACACAGTGAGGCCTGGCTTCTTATTACAAAAAAAAAAAGTGAAAACAGAAGTGGTAGAGAGTTCTGTATATTTGTCATCAATTAGGTCACATTTTCCCCAAAGGGAATCAGAAGAGAAAAAGCAGTTGGGTGGCCTTGGGGACATGGCCAGGTGACAGGCATACGGTGTCACAGGTAAGGCTGGTCCCGGGACAGCTCCCACTTCTTCAAAGGAGGCCCAGGCATCACAGCCTTCTTCTCGGTGGCTACCACGGCTGAACTGCAGGAAGAAGACAGAATTTCATGAAGCTTAGGCCTGGAGAGGGTGGCACAGAAGGATGTGAAGTGCCCAGATACATCCCAGAAAATGTATGTCTAAACCAGGCCTGGTGATGCAAACCTGTCATCCCAGCACATGGGAGGCCGTGAGGCAGGAGGATCCCTCTGAGTCTGAGGCCAGCCTGGGATACACAGTAAGTTCAAGGCCAGCAAGAGCTACATACTGAGACCCTGTCTCAAAACAAAACCAAACAAAATGCCCCAATTAAAAAATACGATTTTTACAATCAAATGGTAATGCAGCCCTGGAGGCCCAGCTAATGTGGGTCTCAGGAATTCAAGAGTGGCCTGGGCAACTCAGCAAGACTTTGTCTCTTTGCCTGTCTGTCTGTCTTGTTTGTTTGAGACAGGGTGCAGTTCAGGCTGCCCTTGAACTCACTATGTAGCCCAGGCTAAGACTGAACTCAACAGTGATCTTCCTGCCTCAGCCTCCCAAGTGCTGGGATAACAGGAGTGCACCACCACGCCTGGCTTTTGTCCCCACTTTAAAGGTGAAGAAACTGAGTCAGGCATGGTGGTGCATGTCTGTCATCCCAGCACTCAGGAGACTGAGGCAGGAGGATGGCTCCAAGACCGAGGCCAGCCTGAGCCACATAATGAGACCCTGTCTCAAAAACCAAAAAGAAAATAAACAAACAAAAATCCTGAGCCTCAATCATCCAAACACACTGTTGTTCAAAGACAGATTATAGCACATTTACCTCAGGGTTCGACTGGCTTTTGTTTGTGGCCCTAGCATTGAACAGCACCCCGGTCTATAAAACTGAGTATTCTGATAAATTGCGCAAAGGGCATAGGTTCTATACACAGGAAACCACTAAAGAAAGCAGGGGAGAATCATTTCAAAGTTTCATTTCCTCGCAAAGGTTAACATGAAGGGGACTTCCATTACTATGCCGCTAAGACTGACAGCTGGGGATCTGGACATCACCTCTCTCCTGATTTCTTGGAAAGCCACGCAATCAAATAGGTTTCCTAGGTGACCTGACCCGCTGCATGAACTACTCCATGTTGGCTTGGTCTGCTGGACCAAGGGCAAGGGCCCAGCCCTATAAACCCAACCACCTACTATTACTGACCCGTTTAATTAGGATGAGGCCCCTGAGGCCAGGCACTGTTTGCTGTTTTTGCTTTGTTCTGAGATGGGATCTTGCTGTGCCACTGAACTCCAGAACTTGCACTTGCTTGAGTGATCCTCCTGCCTCAGCCTCCTGAGTAGCAGGGACGACAGGCATACACCACCATGCCAGGCTCATCCAACTGGGTTTTGAGGGGCCCAGTTTTGAGGTTTATACAATTTTCTCTCTAAGATCAAAAGATCACAGGGTGGGGTGGGGTAGTTCAGTGGTAGAGCACTTGCCTAGAATGCACGAGGCACTGGGTTCTACTCCCAGCACCACCGGGACCAGAAAATGACAACAGTAATGTCCAGGTTTCTTCCAGGGCTCATGAAGGAACCCCAGATCCCTAATATCCACCCCTCACTGGGGCACTCAGCCTTGTTGAAGCCAAACTGGAGTGAACATGCCCCAGAACACAGGCTCCATAAACAGGAAATTTCTTGCAGCACTGTGGACAGAACCCAGGGCCCTGTGCATGGCAGGTAGGCGCCCCACTACCGAGCTGCACCCCAACTATGAGTAGGACCCTGTACTGCACTTTCCATCAGCCAGGGAGGCAGGGCTGGTGGTGGGAGGGCACGCTGCTGAGGTCCTCACCTGTCTGCCATCTTGCCTGCCGCCAGCGCCTTCTGTGAGGACATGACAACTGAGGGGGGCACGGCTTCCCGGCGGCCATCTCGAATACAGTAGTAATTGCTGGACAGCTTGTGGCTGGGGCCCACGGGGAGCTTGGGAGGAGGCTGCGTCCTGAGAAAAAAGAACACTGGTCCTGAAGCAAGGGGACAAGCCCTGTCCCCCTCCTTGACCCGCTGTGAGCCTGTCAACCATCACAAGATTCTTAGCAAGCATGATAGTGCATGCCCGAGGTCCCAGCACTGACAGTTCAAGGTAAGTTCAGATGGTGAGATGTGATCACAAAATATGATGAATACTTAGCTGGGCACGGCGGTGCATGCCTGTAATTCCAGCAGTAGAGAGGCAGAGGCAGGAGGGTTGCCTTGTGACCAAGGCCAGCCTGAACTACATAGCAAGATCTTATCTCAAAAAAACAAAACAAATATATGTGAATGCTTTAAAAATTTTTTAAAATTATAAGTCATACTACTATTAATCCACTTTAAACCCCTCCCCCTAAAAACAATTTTCCCATCATCCCTGACCCTTTCTGAAAAAGTTCTGAAAGGCCTCTTGCATGAGCATCTTTAGTTGTGCTCTTCTGGCTACCTTAATGTCCTGAATTGATTCAAAGCATTTCTCTTTTGCTGTTTTTTGTTTTTTGAGACAAGGTCTTACTATGCCTTCAGTTCACTATATAGCTTAGGCTGGCCTCACACTTACATTGCTCCTCCTGCCTCAACCTCTTGAGTGCTGGGCTTATAGATGCGAACCATCATGCCTGGCTCCGTCATTTGGACTTTGGAGAAATCACACAGTGTCAGATGTGGTCTATAGGTAGATGATGCTAGGTATTGTGTTGCATGTCTATAACCCCAGCACTCATGAGGATGAGGCAGGAGGATCATTACTGAGTTCATTGAAATACATAGTAAGACCCTGTCTCCAAAATAAATAAGGTGGATAGGGACACATTATGTCTTATAAACCTGCCTTGTCATTGGATGGCATTCAACAGCAGTATTTTTTATCAACGTAAAGACACTCATGAGACTGACATGGTGGTGCATGCCTAAGACAGGAGGATTGCCACGAGTTCAAGCTCAGCCTTGACTAAAACGGCAAGAGTAATTGTGTTCAATTCAAGAGGAAGTATCTGGAGGGAGACTAATGACTTTCTTTCTCTCTTTCTTCTTTTTGAGATAGGGTCTTATTTAGGCTGGTCTTGAACATACTATGTAGCCTGGCCTACAGCTCACGGTGATCCTCCTGCCTCAGCCTTCTGAGTGCTGGGACTATAGGATAACGTTTACAATAAGAATTTGTAAAATTTAAACACAAACCATATATATATATATATTTTGTTTGTTTGTTTGCTTGTTTGTTTTTATTTTTTGTTTTTGGTACTCATGACTTGCACTTGCCAGGCAGGTGCTTATGCCACTAAGCTAAATCTCCAGCCCTACAAACCATATATTTTAATCAATCTTGTACAAATCTCAAAAATACGGGGCTGAACAGCAGCAAGGCACCCCTCAACACAGAAAAAGTAGTGCAAGTGCAGGCCCAGCCTACCCCACCCCAGGTCTCCCCATGGCCCCAAGGTAAGAGGACCCTTTGTGAGGTTCTCCGGGAGGGGGTTTAGCTATTTCCCACAGTGGGTATGGCCATTGGCTCAGCTCTGCCTGTGTGCTTGGGAACTCAAGAGGCCATGGTCATGGCTATAATCTATCTGGCAGTTACGGTCCAGAAATGTTTGGACAGCACGCCTGATTATGCCTGCTTTGTGTGGCTTTTCCTCCCAAGGCCAGCCTCTGGGAGCCAGGGTTTCCTGTTTGAGGAACTCTTTGAAGTACCCTGCTGGGATCAAGGCTCATGGCCCAAAGAACACCTTGCGCTTTGGAACCTGTCCAGATTCCTGAATTTCCTGCTACTGTGTGGTCTAATTCCAGGAGAGAGGGTGAACCCAGCTCAGTCCTGCCTTAGACTGATCCCTGGGCTGAATTTCTGAAGAAGTCTGACTCCTTAAAAGGAAATGCTGAGTTCTAGAAAAAAAAGAGGAATTTCCCAGGGAGGAATTGGGAGACAGCAGACAAGGCAGGGGGTAAAAAAATCATACAAAGATCTGTTCTTTTGTCTGGCAACCCTTTTGCCAAGATTTAACTTTTTCATAGATGAACTGCTAGCCATTGTTTTCGTTTTGTTGAGACAGGGTCGTGCTGTGTAGTTCAGGCCAGCTTTGAACTCATGATATAGACCAGCTGGCCTCAAATTCACAGCGATCCTCCTGTCTCAGCCTCCCCAGTGCTGAGACTAAAGGTGGGGGCCACTACACCCAGCTGTCACTATATTTCAAAAATGAAAAATGCAGTGTAAGGCTAGTAACTATTTTAATGTGGCAAGCAATACATTATGTGAAAGTTCAAGTTAGTTTAAGGAAGGCAGAGATGATCCTCTCCATATCCAGCCATGACTTCACCTTTGCACAGAAAGATAAGAAAGAACCAGGAGGGTTGGGGATTTAGCTCAGCGGCATAAGCACCTGCCTTGCAAGCGTGCAGTCACGAGTTCGATTCCAGATACCAAAAAAAGAAAAGAAAAAAAAAAAAAGAAAAGAAAGAAAGAAAGAAAGAAAAAACAAACAAACCAGGTGCCCCTGACCTAGGTCCAAATGAGCCACTAGAGGGTGTCCCATCCTTAATCCCAGCCAAAAATACCTTTCCCAAACCGGACCTCAGGTACCGGCCTCCTGTTTACATTCATTCAGCTTCTGTACAGAACAGTGTTACTTGCTGTGTTTATTTCTGTAATATATTAGCTCCGTGAAAGGAGCGCGGACCAGAACTACTCAAGTTCTTACTGGTATCCCAAAGCTAAACACACGGCTTATAAAGCCCAGAGCCTATAAATCCCAACTACATAAGTCTATCATGATGTTTTGGGGTTCAACCCCCAGATGTCACTTTCTAGCTTCCAAGGCACTTTAGGCACTGGAAGCACTGGGCCTCTTGAGGTCTCTTATGTTTCCATAGTGTTTGGGGCAAAACACTAACTGGCAGGGCCACACTGTGGACTGCAAATCTACTTGGGAATTCAAAGCACATCGCAAACCTAGCCTGACTGTTCCACGAGATGCCAGCTCCGGAAAGTCCAGCAAGGTTAAAGGCAAATTTCTGTCTGTACAGCTAGGCAGGTGGCTGGCGACAGGATCTCTACTCAAGGATCCTGGGGTCTGAAGAAATGAGGATTTTGCTTTTGGTGGGGAAAGACCGGATTGGAGGCTGGGCAGCGAGCGGGGACTGCTCACCGCTTGGCGATCTCCTGGTAGCGCAGCTGCAGCTTCGCCTGCAGGTCTTGCTGTGGGAAGAGGACAGGGGAGGTCAGCTTGCGGGGCGCCCAGAAGAGGGGGTGAGGAGACGTAGGGAGGGCAGGGGATGCACGATCAGGACAGAGCTATGGATCCTATGGGCGCAAATGAAAGCTAAGGCACGAGATCCAAAGCTGAGGTAGTGGGCTAAGAAGATCCCAGGGCCAAGATAACGCCAATAGCTAAAGGTGGACAAGAGAGTCCCCGGCTAAAGGGATCACGAATTGGAGCAGCCCGGGAGCCCGTGGGCTGGGAGACAGAGGGAGGTGCACAGCGGGCGCGAGTCCTTGGCATACAGAGCCCACATCCCTCTCAGCGTGGCCCCGTCCTCCCCGCGCACCCCGGAAGCCCAGTTCCGCAGCTTCTGGATAATACGAGTGGCAGACGCCATGTTTAGTTAGCGCTGAAGGGCGCCGGTGACGCCACTATCGCGAAGCCTCCTGGGAAGCGAGAGGAGAGATCTCGCGAGAGCTGGAGTGGGTGGGTGGGTGGGGGGGCATACGTGCGCTATAAAAATCTTCCCCGGGCCACGTGATTCCTCTCCGTCCGACCGTTTTCGGTCGCCATCATGGATACCAGTCGTGTGCAGCCCATCAAGCTGGCCAGGGTGAGTTGGGGCCGGGATTTCGGCATCCAGGAAAAGAGCGAGAGGGTTGGGAGAGCCGGACGGGCCTGTCTGACTTCAACCTCTTCCTACCAGGTCACCAAAGTGCTGGGCAGGACCGGCTCTCAGGGACAGTGCACGCAGGTGAGCTGGGGGGGACCCGCGGCGATTTTCTGGGCTTTACGCCCCGACGCCGGCCGCTCTCGTGCCAGGGATCCTTACTGGAAGATCTCAGAGCCGACCTCTCCTTTATCTTGGAGCTGATTGTCGCCCGTTCTCAATCCGCGCGTGGTCCCCACTTCGCGGCCGACCCTGACCCGACCCGCGTCTCCCCTGCGGGTCCGTAGGTGCGCGTGGAGTTCATGGACGACACGAGCCGCTCCATCATCCGCAACGTGAAGGGGCCGGTGCGCGAGGGCGACGTGCTGACTCTGTTGGAATCGGAGCGGGAAGCCCGGAGGTTGCGCTGAGCTCAGTTGCTGGTGGGTACGGGATGCAAGCCCTGTCTTTCCTCCTGGCTAAGCCCTGGGGTGAGAGGATCGGGCAGCTTGACAAGAGGGAAGAGGCATTTGCTGTTCGGGATGCTGGGTTCTGTTTGCGTCTCACACTCGGGTCTGTTTACAGGGTCCTGGATATCGACCACCTGGGCCATGGGGTGAACTGCGACTCGTAAAATAAAGCGTTTGTACTGTAGGTAAACTGTTCTCTGAGTCCTCTGTAGTTGCTCTGGGCCTTGTGCATCAGGTGGCCACAGGCCTTCCTTACTCCGGATAATGTGAGGGCCATTTTTCCCCAGCAAGGGAAACCATGAAAATCTGTTCCCACCCTTCGTGTATACAAACACGCTGTTCCCAGACAATGCAAGTAGAGGAGCAGTGTTTTATTCGGGAGGGAGTGGGTGGGTGACCCAGAGGCTGAGGCAGGGAGGGATTTCCCTGAGACCCAGGCTGGTGTGTCTGACAGCTCACTGAGGCTGGGAGTCCTCTCCAACGTTATTGCATTCTCCTTCCCTGGAAGTGGCTGCAGGAGCATCTGGGGTTGACTGGGTCTAGAGAGAAGAAGGAAGGGTCTTGTTGGAGACCTAGGAGATTTCAGTCAGCCACCACCCCCAGAGAAGAACGTCGCCCCTTACTACAGCCAGGCTACCTGGTTTGAATCATGGCTCTACCCCTATATGGCTTGGAAGAAGCACTTGATCATTCCCACATCTCCGCTGTCTGGCTGAGTATGGGATAATTCTGTTACTTGAGTCAGTCTCTTACATATATTCCTCCTGGCCCATCTTCCCGCCCCACTTCCCAAATGCTGGCCACCACACCTGGCTAGATAATCTTAAAGTGCTGAGAATGATGGTGCACTTTCCAGATAAGCCTCTGTCCCTTAGGTTTAGCCTGCCCTCCAGCTGCTGGCAAATCTTGCCAAAAGTCAGTGAGGTCCTTTACTTTTGACATGAGTCTATTTGGGAGCAGGCTAAAGCCTTGGGCAAAAACACCTTTTGCTTCTGATCAAAGTTCATTTATTTCCTGCTTAGGGCCTCTTGACTTGGAGGTGTATCTGCCTCACTGGAGAGTCACAGGTTCCCCATCTCTAGGGCTCCTCAAGGAGGAAGGGCTGGTGCATGCATGGTGCTCTCTCTAAACTTGGCTTGTAGCTGGTAAGGCTTAGTTTGGGGGCTCGTGCTCACCTGGGAACCAGGCTGCCTGGAGCTCAGGTGGTCGTGCAGCAGAGCGGCCACTTCGTCCTGCTCTGCCTCCAGAGCGATAGCCAGGGCGCTGGTGCCCTCCTGAGGAATGTGGGGTGGTATCAGGTCTCTGGGACACAGCAAGGCACCCCCTCCCTCTATACCAGCCCCATGGTCACCCTAACTCACGTTGTCCAGGATGGCAGGGTCACAGCTTGGCTGGCTCAGCAACAACCGGACAGTGTCCAGGCGCCCATACTCACTGGCGCACATGAGCGCTGTGGCACCATCAGCATCCTGCGCGTTCACGTCAGCTCCACACTCCAGCAGGGCCGCCACCATGTCCTGGCGGCCATGACTGATGGCCAGCATGAGGGCAGTCTGTCCTGTCTGGGAACCAGAGAAGGAGGAGGTGAGGCTGGCTAGAGTACACTCCCCAAGGGGAAGTGACCCCCCCCAGACTGAGCCCGAGTGGGGGGTGAGGGTGCACCTGGCTGGCCTTGGCGTTGACATCACCCATTGTGAAGAGCCTGCGAACCACTGCCATGTCCTCCTGCCCCACAGAGGCCAGTGCGGCCAGCATGAGTGCCGAGTAGCCAGCACGGTTCTGGCAGCAGACGTCACAGACCCCTGGGGAGAGGCAGGCAGTCACAGAGTAGTCCTGGTGTTCACTGACTCTGCGCCCACGCCACTTGCTTCAGGGAAACCTTCCCTGACTTCCAAACGGCAGGTTTTTGTTAGCGCTGTGTCCCTCATTATTTAGCACCTGGCATATAATAGGTGCTCAGTAAGTGTCTCTTGACTGAGTGGACAGGCATGCTTCATAGCTAACAGTCATCAGGCCAGTGTGGTTGCTTCTCTGTGGGGAACTCTGAGCCACCACCTGCTGCTCCCCCTGGCCACTGCCCCTTCCAGTAGTCACCCCAAGCAGCCATCAAGAAGATTCTGCCAGTCACCTGACTCCTAAGCCCACCCTCATCCTTCTGCTTCTAGAACACATGCATGCCCCCTATCCCTAGTATGTGAGCCACTATGTTCTTTTTTTTAAATTTGGTGCTGGTGGCAGAACCCAGGGCCTGTCAACCGCTAGACAAGGGTTCTACCACTGAGCTACATCCCCAGCCCAGATGTTCCCCCATAATCCTCCACTTCCTGACATCCTGGGTTTTTGATTGGAAAACAAAAGATGGAGGTCCAGTCCCCCCACCATGACCCATGAACATGACCTTAACTTGGAAACGGGGTCTTTGCAAAGGTAATCTTGTTAAGATGAAGTCACTGTGCAAAGATTTCCCACAAGCTAGGAGGGCACCAGCCAGTTCCAGGGACGCCTCACCTTGATCTCAGACTGCCAAACTGACATTTTTGGTGTGTTCAGCCACCCATGTGTTGATACTTTTACAGCAGCCCCAAGAAATGGCTACTTGGGCACTAGGAAGGAACATGAGCTCGGCTTCCTCCGGGGTCAGTTCTTTTGGCACCATGTGTTGCTGGCACAGCTGTTTGCCAGTGGAGCCATGGCTCAGGAGGTGAATGGGTGGGAGAGGCTCTGACTGGGGTCACAGAATAAGTTACCTTAGGGAGGGGGTTAAAGGGAATGTATGAGGCAGGGTGTAGCTTAGCAGTAGAGCATTTTTCTAGAATACACAGGGCTGTCATTTAGTCCTCAGCACTGAAAAAACAGAATTACCCAGGCATGCCATTGGCATGCACCTATAACTTCAGGCTGAGGCAGGATTGCCAGTTCAAGCCACCCTGGGCTACAGAGAGACCCTGTCTCATAAAAAGCTTAAATGGGTTTCTAATTGCACAGCATGCCATATGGGGTCCCCACCACTACCACCGGTATTGGCAATTGAATCTGGGATCTTCACACATCCGAATCCAGCCTTTTATTTTTTTGTGTGTGTTGGGGATGGAACTCATAACCTCACACTTGCCAGGCAGGCGTTTTATGCCACAGAGCTAAATTCCCAGCCTGATTTTCTATTTTGAGACAAGGTCTCAGTCTGAGTTACTCGGCCTGGGTTGGGATATGAACAGGAGACTTCCCAACTTCAGTTTCTTTTGTTTTGGTGCCAGGAATTAAACTCATGACCTTGTGCTTGCTAGGCAGGCGCTGTGCCTCTGAGCTATATTCTAGGCCCCTCCTTTTTCGTGTGTGTGTGTGTGTGTTTGTGTGTGTGTGTGTGGCACTGGAGGTGGCACCCAGAGCTTCCTTGCACGTGCCAGGTAATTGCTCTATCCATGAGCTCAGCCTCAAAGATCACCTCCTTGCTTCCTCAAGTCCTGTCCCATAGTAATTCCTCATGGCCCCTTGTCTCCCTGGGAATGAATTTGTGTTCTCCTCTGGGAATGGTCCATCTCCACACCTGACCTCAACTCTCCCACCCTACTGACCCTCATCTCCATGACTGGGGAGCCGAGACTTACACTCGGCAAACCCCAAGGGCTTCCTGTGTGTAGTCTTGGGCTCAGCAGGCACAGAAGGTGAGGGCAGAGGACCCAGGGAGGATGGTCTGGGGTAAACACTTGGTCTCCAGCCCTTTTCCTGGCCGCGCACTGAAGCGCTGACATCCCGCAGGTACTCCGTGCCTGCAGCATCCGGGTGTGGGCTGCTCTGCTCCAGAGTGGAGGAAGCCGAGGCCGGGGATGACAAGGAGAAGCAGGGAAGTGGGGGGCACTGTGGCCTGGGAGCCTGGCAGAGCTCTGGCTGGTCTGATTCGGGGCCATTCACCGGCCCTTACTAGGTGCTTGTCACCCTTGGGTGTGCAGTCGCAGCTGCCCAGAGAGAGCCTGCCACCCCTCTCCCAGGTGACAAGTTAAAGTTGGTGGGGCTGAGTAATTTGGTCTCATCCCAAAGCTGGGCAGACCTGCTCCCCACAGGAGGGGGTCATGGTGGAAGGGGGAGGGAAGGGTGTCTCTGGCAGGGTGATCTAAGTGCAATGGCATGAGCCTGTGATTGCAGCACTCCGGAAAACTGAGGCAAGAGGACCCCACCCTCCTTTTTGAGACAGGGTCTCACTATGTAGTTCAAGCTGGCCCTGAACTCACTGTGTAGCCCAGGCTGGCCCCAAACTCAACAATCCTGCTGCCTCAGCCTTCCAAGATCACACGTATGCACCATTACCCCAATTTTTAAAAAAATGCTGTAGGGAGCTGGCATGGTGGTGTACACTGTGATCCCAACCCTCTGGAGGCTGAGGCAAGAGGATCGCTCTCTGGACTATATAGGGTCACCCTGATTTAAAACAAAAAAAGGCTGAGGATGTGGCTCAATGTGAAGGCCCTGAATTCAGTGTCCCCTGGCGGGAGGGGGTGCAGTGAACCCACCCACAGCCGGGCGTGGTGGCACAGGCCTGTAACCCAGCACTCAGGAGGCTGAAGCAGGACGACTGTGGATTCGAGACTAACTTGGGCTACATAGTGCATTCAAATCACCATGAACTACGTAGCGTAACACCGTCTCAAAAACAAACCAAAACCCATCCCCAAAGCATCTTGCAATTTAGCAAAGGCCCAACGGCGCCCTCTGCCGGTCATCCCAGCGTCTCCAGCCTGGTTCCCCGGTGCCCTCACCAAACTGACTCCCATTCTCTGGTCTCCCCAGCCCTCCGTGACTCTGACCCGTGTCCAGCAGCAGGCTAGCAATGGCCAGGTTCCCGTGGGATACACTGTAGTGCAGGGCTGTGTTCCCGTTGTCGTCCGCCAGATTCACCACGTGCGTCAGCAGCGGGGATCCCAGGTGCGCCAAACCGCGCAGTACCCCGGCCACTAAGGCGGCCTGGGAGCGCCGCTGGCTGGACACGCGGAACCACTCCTGGAACACCAAGCGCGCCGCGTTCTGTTGGGACACCAGGAAAGGCGTCAGTAATAATCCAGGGCTGGGGGTAAGGGGTATCGGGAAGACCCCGTGGGTGATCCTGCCAAGGAAGGAAGGTCGCCGCTTGTCGGAGTAGGAAAACTGCTGGGGTCACACCCCTTTCAGAAAGGGGGTACAGTTAGCGGGATTCCCAAAATGGGGGGGGGGTCCTTACCCTTCTGGAAAGAATCTGGGAGAATTTACAGTGTGGGGAGGCGGTGAGAGCTTGCCCTTGGCACATTGAGGGGCAGGGCTGGGACTTGAATCAGTGGCTGGGACTGGGGATGAGCCCCTTTTGTGGGATTTGGTGAGGGGCGAGACAGGGTCTTGTTATGTAGCCCAGGGTAGCTTCAAACTCAGTGATCCTCCTGCCTCAGCCTTCTGAGTGCTGGGATCACAGGCATGCTGCAGCACGCCCAGTTCCCTTTGGGGGAATTAAGGACAGGTTACCCCCTCTCCAGAACAGAGATGATTTGGAGAATTTAAGGTCTAGACAAACCCTGGTGAGAAAGGATCAAATTCAGGGCTTCCTAAGAGCGCGGCAGGGGGTGCCCCAGGAAGGGCCGTCGCGCACTCACGCTGTCGCGAGCCACGCCACCCGGCCGGCTCAGCTGTCTCTGCAGCACGGCGCACGCCTCGCGCAACCGCGGGCTCAGCTCGTACCTAGGGGAAGGAGGGCGAGGTTCAGGGGGGGTCCCGAGACATCCAGCCGCCCCTTCCCCCGGCTCCTGGCGCCCCGTACCTCCCCTGAGTCCCAGGCTGAGGCTCCGCCTCCACCTCTGTCTCTGGCCCAGGGTCCCCGACGTCCCCACCGCTGGGTGTGCCTGAGTCAGATTCCCCACCGCTGTCGTCCCCGGAGCCCGAAGAGCCACTCCTCGGGGGCCGCGGAGCACCGTTTTGGCTGTCGTTGCTGTCGCCGCTGTCACTGTCGTCCTCGCTGGAGGAACTCTCATACCTGGGGACAGAGCGGGAGGCTTGCGCGGCGCGTCCCGGCGGGCGCGTTCACCGCAGAGCAAACTAGCCGGCCCTGGCCCTGAGGCGCACGGCCGCGCGTGTGCGCGCTCCCTCAGCGCCCCGCCGGCTGTCGCCGGGAGGAAGGGGCAGAGCGCTCACTCTCCATTGATGACGCCGACAAACTGCAGGCTCTTGGGTCCCGGGCTGTGTTGGGCACCAGCGGTGCCATCTCTCTTCTTCATGATGGATTTGAGGGCACCTGGCAGGGACCAGATGAGGGCATAAGTTTGATTTCAGCGACCCGAGGGCTGGGGCTTGGCCGGAGGTCAAGACTCACCCGCCGGCGCCGTGGCCTTGTCCCCAGGAGAGTTCTCCCTCTCCGCAGCCGGGCAGGGCCACTCCGCTGGGAGCTCGGTCTGCGTGGTCTTCTCCGTGCGGCCCCAAGGGGTCTGAGTAGTGGCGTCGCACTGCGAGGCCGTAGCCGCCCTCGCTGCCTCCAGCTCTCGCAGCCGTCCGCGCAGCAGCTCGCTCACCCCGCGCTGGTGTTCCAGGCTGGCGTGGAGCAGCTCCAGCTCGCGCTCGGCAGCTGCAGGCACCCCGAGCAGCGCCTCAGTCACCCACGCGTCCGCCTCCACGGTCTCAGGCGCCGCCTCCACACCGGCCTCCCGGGTCTCCAGCGCTGCCTGGGCACCTGCCTCTCGGGTCTCGAGCACAGCCTCAGCGCCCACCTCCTGGGTCTGGGGCGACCCATCGGGGGTCCCAGCCACCCCGCCCGTCCCGTCGAGGACCTGGCGCGCGCCCTCCTTGCACGCTGCAGCCAACCCGTCGGGGCCGTCAGCCTGGGAGCTGGCCTTGCAGCGGATACCGCGCTCCGAGGTGGCCAGGCGCTCGGTGAGCCGCCTCAGCTGAGCGAGCTTGTCCGGCCGCGCCTCGGCCTCCCCGTCGGGCTCGGGCTGCACGCGCCCGGCCAGCAGCCGTGCCTTCTCTGCGCGCAGCACTCGCACCTGCTCCTGCAACTCTGGCAGCGCGCGCGCCAGGTCCTCGAGCTCGCGCAGGCGCCGCAGAGCCGCGGCCATCTGTTCCCGCACCTGCTGCAGTTGAGCCGGTCCTGGAGAGATGGGGGCGGGGCTCGGGACCGGGCTACTGCGGCCCGACCCCCGCGGACTGCGACGCACTGCGCTGGAAGGGCTGAGTGCGCGATCGTGCGCCTGTGCCAGCTCCAGCCGACGGCTGGTCTCCAGCAGCGTATTCTCGACTCTAGCGTTGCGCACGAGAGCGCGGGGCGACAGCGGTGGCAAGTGGGGCCCCCGAGGCGCCCCAGGGGAGAGCGCGCCGGGAGTTCCGCCGTCATCACTGGCTAGGGACTCGCTGGATGTCCAGGCGCCTGGACTGTGCGCGCCCGGGAGGCTGGGGCGGGGTGCACGGGCCCGGCGCGCGGGCGGGAGTCCCGGAGCTCGACGAGCGGCGGGGCTGCCGCGCTCCAGCTCCTCCACGTACTTGAGAAAGTCCAAGTCCAGGTGGAAGCCGTAGGGCGTCTCCACGGAGTAGGGCGAGCTAAGGCTGTGCGAGCCCCCGATCGGGACTGGGCACAGGCCAGAGCCGCCCAGATCTGCGGGCGATGGGCAGTGGGGTCGTCAGGCCAACGAGACCCCGGAGAGGAGGAACGGTTGTAAGCCTTCCCCAGGGCCCCACCCGGGGCCTGCATGGCTCCGCTAAGCCCTGCACCTCTGCCTCGGCGCGCACGCCTATCTATCTGCCTCCGGGCTGTCGCACGGCCACGCGCTTACTAAGCGCTTGCTGGGTGCCAAGCAGTTTTGTAGACCCTGAGGATAAGGCCGGGAACGGGACAGACATCCCTGCCCTCTTTAGGGGACAGATCAATACGACCATTCCAAACGATGATGAGGGCAAGAACAGCGAGTAGGGAGGCACAGGAAGAAGCGAGACTTTGGCTCTGACGTCGGAGGCCATTTCTGGTTGAGGGGACTTAGAGGTTGAGCCCTGCATAGTGACAAGGAAGCAACTGCGGACAGGATCCGTTGAAAAGATCGGGACTGGTGCTACTGTGAGGTCTTAAGGGCCACCACCATGGGGAGTTGGGGTTTTAAGCAGGGTCGTGACTTTCTTCAAGGGACCTTTGGAAAGGGCCATCTGGCTACTGTGTTAGAGAAACTGCAGGGCTGTGTACACACACACACACACACACACACACACAGCACAGGCACCTACAGGGAGAGGGGCTTGCACACACGCATATTCAATTTTGTACACTCACCAGGAAGGTTCTGATTCAGGGCAAACTTGGCCATGTTTCCTGAAGTAGCTGCCATGCACACCCTGCAGAAGGCCCCAGAGAGGTGAGGACGGGGTCCCTTGCATCCCTCTGCCCAGCCATGCACCCATCCCCACGCACTGGCCCCTGCCGCCCTCTTCTCTGGAGAGCCCTTGATACTGAATTCAGTGAATGTGGGGATCCCCAGGGTCCAGGCAGGAGACCTGAGAGGCATCAGAAGTGTGAGAGAAACTGAGAGCTGCTGAATTTTCTCTGATTCCCTGGTGAAAATTAGAAATCAGTGCTTGGAAGATTGTACAGGGCTTGTGCCTTTAGAAGACCGAGTGGAAGCCAGATGTGGTGCACGCCTGTAATCCTTGTGCTCCCGGAGACAGGTAGGAGGATCAAAATTTCAAGTCTAGTTGGGGAAACTGAGCAACTAGCAAGACCCTGCCTCAAAATAAATGGTTAAAAGAAGGGCTGGGAATGGGGCATAGTGTGAAGGCCCTGGATTCAGACCCCAGTGCTGGAAACAGAAAGGAAAGCAGGAAGGAAGGAAATAGTAAGCTCTTCCTGGGATCACTGAAAGCTCATCTGAGCAGCCAGGAGTGGCGGTGCATGCTTGTCATCCCAACACTCTGGAGGCTGAGGCAGGAGGATCCCTTGAGTTCAAGGCCAGCCTTGGCTACAAAACTGAGACCCTGGAGCTGGCGATTTAGCTCAGCAGCTTAAGTGCTTGTCTGTCAAGCTCGAGGTCGTGAGTTGGAACCCCGTTACCAAAGTGAGACCCTGTCTCAAAAAAAAAAAAAAAAAAAACAACTCATCTGAGCCAGTCATAGTGCTTCATGCCTGTAATCTCAGCTACTAGATTACAAATTCAAAGCTAGTATGTGCACTTTAGTGATATCCTGTCTCAAAATAAAATATAAAATGGATAGGAGTGTAGCTCAGTATTAACAACCAGCAAGATTATGGTGTTTGTTTTATTTTGTTTTGTTTTAGGCAGGGTCTCAATGTGTAGTCCAGGCTGGTCTTGAATTCATCATGTAGCCCAGGCTGGCTTCAAATTCATGGTGATCTTCTTGCCTCAGCCTCCCAAGTATTGGGATAACAGGTGTTTGCCACCATACTTGGCAAAATTGTGCTATTTTAAAAATAGGATTTCTTGCCAGGTATTTAGCTCAGTGGCACAAGTGCTTATCTGGCAATTGTGAGGGCATGAGTTTGATCCCCAGTACAAGAAGAAGAAGAAGAAGAAGAAGAAGAAGAAGAAGAAGAAGAAGAAGAAGCAGAAGAGGAGGAAGAGGAGGAGGAGGAGGAGGAGGAGGAGGAGGAGGAGGAGGAAAGAAAGAGAATTTCTTGAGTTGTTTTTCCATAGAGAAATCCAGATAATGTAATGTACAATTGTGAACCTGAATTTCTCTTCTTTCTTTCTTTCTTTCTTTCTTTCTTTCTTTCTTTCTTTCTTCCTTCCTTCCTTCCTTCCTTCCTTCCTTCTTTCTTTTCTTTTCTTTTCTTTTCTTTTCTTTTCTTTTCTTTTCTTTTCTTTTCTTTCTTAAATGAGTCTCATTGTGTAGCCCAGGCTGGCAATCCTCCTGCCTCAGACTCCTGAGTGCTAGAATTATAGGTGTATGATACCACGCCCAGATGTGCATATAAAATTTTAACCAAGGTCACAGAGTGAGACTTTCCTAATGATGGAGACTTGTGTGCTGGCTACAGCAAAGAGTCAACTAACACATACCTGCTTCTGCAGAATGTCCCTAGTGGGGTGCGCCAAGACTGTGTATGGCATGTAATGGAGCCACACACATCTGGGCGACCAAAGCCTTGGCTCTCTGTGGAGGGTGGAGAGGGGACTCCTCTTCAGGCACAGATGGAGGTCTTAAGAAAGTTAGGGGATTGGGCCACATCTAGTAATGTGAGTTTTTCCCAATGCTGGGGGTGGAAACGAGGGCCTCAGGCATGCTAGGCAAGCCCTGTTTCACACAGGGCTGCGTCCCCAACCTACTGTGATATTCAACGAAGACAAACGCAGTGATGCTTCTTTGACTTGTTAATTGGCTTGGCTTGTTAGTTGGACAAGTACCCAACCAATTATTCTGGAAGGGATTCTGAGGCCTGGGGCAACTGACACGAGTTTTACTTTGCACACTGAATACCAAACAATGAGTCCTGGGACAAACCTCCTGTCAGAAGGCATCGAGTTTCAAAGCCATGGAGGACAAAGGTATGAGTCTAGAGGCAGGATTGGGGCCAGATTGTGGTAGAGCCCTTGCCTAGGGTGTGTGTGACCCCACGTTCCATCCCTAGCATGGTCAAATGAAACAAAACAAAACACTGAGCAAGTTGGTGCAGGCCTATAATCACACTGGGGAAGCTGAGGCAGGAGGATCACCCTGAGTCCAGCCGAAAGTACAGAGCAAGACCCTATCTCAAACAAACAAAACAAAACCCACTGGATGATAAAGACAGAACTTGAGAGAGCCCACACGGAAAAACTTCAGAAAGTGGAGAGCAGCTTGTATCAGCATGTGTGCTGCCTGAAAATGTAATCCCTATACATCTCTCCAGGGTGGATTTTGCGGGGTGGGACTGGGAATCAAACACAAGGCCTCAAGCTGACCAGGCAGGCTCTGTACCAATGAGCTACATCCCCAGCCCTCTCCAAGGTAGATATTATCATTCACCTTTTACAGGTAGGGAAACTGAGGCACGGAGCAATTAAGATGACAGCCCATGGGAAAACCCCTGAGATGGGGCTCTGCCCTGCTTCCTGGGGATCTGCTGGCCATGACTTCTCTCTGTCCTCTTGCCTGTCCTGCCTCTCCCTGGCACCAGCCAGAGCCAATCCATGCTCTCCCTGGCCCATTGCCCACCTGCTCCCACCATGCCTACCAGCCTCTCAGACTCCTGGTGACCACCAGCTTGGGCACCCAACCTGAGCCTGCCTGGAGACCCTGCTCCCCTCCCGGCCTCTGCTGGCCCTGAGTCCCTGGCGCTTCCTTCCCCACTCCAAGGCCAGGCAAGGTTCCCTCCAGCCCCAAGCAGCTGTTTCCTGTTTCCTCGAGCCAGCTGCCAGTGACAGACCAGCTAGGCCACAGGTCACCACACAAGACAGTCAGTGCCGCTCATGGCTTGTTTTCAGGAAACCGCGGGGGAAGAACTGGGTTTTGGAAAAAGCCTGACAGGGGCTTAGAGAACCAGACCTGCCTCCCACACAGCTGGTGCCTGATGGAGCAGGGGCAGTTCCCTCCTCTGGTGACCTGGTCACACCCAAAGCTGAGGCTCTGGGATGGAGAAGACAGCTGTGGTCAAGCCTAAGACCTAAACCAGCTGGAGTGGCTGGACCTAGGGGCTGGGCCGAGAAATGGGTGGATGGGCCCAAAATGGTAAAGTGCTGTATCACTTTGGTTGTTTATTATAAGCCAGCTTCAAAGCTTTGTAACCTATGGATATTAACTGTTTCTTTTTTTTTTTTTTTTTTGAGGTAGGGTCTCACTATGCAGGTCAGGCTGGCCTTGAACTCACTATATAAGTCAGTCTGGCTGCGACCTTGCATGATCCTCTTGCCTCAGCCTCCTGTGCACTAGGTTCACAGTCTTTCACCACCAGCTCGACTGGATATTAATTGTTTTTGATCTTATCTAAACCCTTGCACCTTGGTCCTCTTATGGTCACCCTTCCCCCATTGCACAGATGGAGAAACTGAGACCTAAGGAGGATGAATCCACCTGCCCAAAGCCCCAGACGGCTGAGGCAAGATGTGAACCTGTGCAGCCTAGTCAGAGCTCTGCCCGTCTCACATTCCAGCGCCTACTATAGGGAGCCCCTTCTGCTCCCCTTCTGCTGCCTGTGGGTCCTGCCCAGTGCTGTGCCCCTGTCAGGCCCTGCCTGAGTGCCTGGCTGGGGGTGTGTAGCTGTCCTCCTCTCTCCTCCACACCCTTCCATAGCTGTGGCTGCCATCTCGGATGCTCTGCCTGGGACCCCTTCATTAGGTAGTCAGACAAGACATCACACGCCCCCATTCCCGCCCCTGGGACTATTTCAGGCAGTGGAGCCATGATTATGAAACCAGCCGGGTAAGGGATGTGGTCCTGGGATACAGGGAATCGCTTCCCTGTCAGAGGCCCTGGGCAGTTGTACCCTTCACGGTGTGGGGGACTCTCAGAGCCCTGGGGTGGAGGGGGAGGAGAGTGGCTGGAAAGAGGGGTGCTCAGGTCAGCACCCACCCCCGCGCACACAGCGGGTCAGCTGCGCAGAGACAGGGCAGTTTCCTCCAGGAAGCGCCGCTGGGCGGTCCCATCCGCTGCCCATTGTCCCCGGGTCCTGGCGGCCATCCCTCCCCCAACTCCGTTTCCTCATCTCCTCCTCCCCATCCCGCACCCAGCCCAGCGCGGGAAGGAAGGACCCGGCTGCCCAAGGCGTCGCGAGCCACCCTGGGAATGGGTACCCTTAGCTGGTTGGAACTCTAGGAGGCGGATAATCCCCTGTCGGCGCCTGCAGGGTGGAAAAGGGGGCGATCTTCGGGATCCGGAGCCCCCTCCCTCCTGGCTCGCCACCCACCTGGGGCTCTCACTTGGGTCCCAGGACAAGGCACCCACCTCGTGGGGGCGCGCCCAGCCCGCGGAAGAGTTGGATGCACCGAGCCCACCCGTCCTTGCGTCCCCGGAGTCCCCCCAGCTCCCCGGTACGTGTTTCCCGAAAGCTGGCGCTTTACCTGAAGCCGCAGCCCCGGCCTCGCCCGCCCCCTCGAAGTGCTCGGACGCGGGGTTATAAAGGCCTGGATCCTGATGGACGCCTGTGTCAGCCAACCAGTGCCCGACATTCTATGACCTGTCCAATGGTAAGGCGATGAGGGCGGGGGCTTCTTTGAGGGACGGGAGGGGCGGGGCCTGTAGTGACAGCCGCCGAGCCTGGCTGGGAGGCATTGGTGTCCCTGGCTCAGCTAAATCCTGCTGGGCCCAGTGCCCAGGAACTCGGGTCTGATCCCCAGGGAACTAGAGAGCCTCCAGGAAGAGTCCGGGCAGAATCTCTGTGTGGGATTTGTGCATGGCTGAGGGATCAGGACCCGGGTCCTTTGCACTGCAGGGCCTTTGTGGTCCCACATTCCAGAAGCGAGTCTTCCCTGCCCAGCAGCTTCTCCCTGTTCTGTGGCTCAACCTTCGTGTTCTTAACCCCTAGAGGCCCAGGAAATCCTCTCCTTTCCTGTCTCTCTGCTTTGTTAACCTAACATTTCTTCCACTCTGAAAAGCAAAACTCAATTCCGTCCACCTGCTTGTCCTCTCTCTGTCCCTCATTGACAAATGGGTATTGCAGCAATGGGGAGCTGGTGAGTTTGGGGCTCTGCTTTAGCTGGTGCCTCTGGTGGACAGTAGGGGCTCAGTAAATGTTGAAGTGATGGTTTAAAGTTACATTTAACCCCAGCATGGTGGCACATGCCTGTTATCGCATTTGAAGGCTGAGGCAGGAGGATTGCTGTGAGTTCAAGGCTAGCCTAAATCACATAGAGAGACCTGGTCTCAAAAAACAATCAAACAATCATCAATAATAAAAATAATAAACTTATCCAAGCCTGGTAGCACATGCCTGTAATCCTAGCACTCGGGAGGCTGAGGCAGGAGGATCTGCTGCAAGTTGGAGATCAGCCTGGGCTATAAAGTGAACTCAAGACCAGCCTGAACTGCATAGGGTGACCCTATCCCAACAGGATGAAAAAAAAAAAACCCTCACGGATTTGTTTTCCCATTAATTTACCACCTACTGTATGCCAGGCACTATGCAGGTGCCATAGTGAGGGGCACAGTGTCTATCACCTTGGCTAAGCTTTTGTTTGTTTGGTTTCAGATTTTGGGTTTTGTTGTTGCTGTAGTTTGAGATGGGGGTCTTGCTCCGTGGTCCGGGTAGGCCTTGAACTCCTGGCCCTCCAGGCTCAGCCACCCAAGGGCTAGGATCATCTAACATGTACAAGCAGGTGCAGCTCTGATTTTCTCACAAAAGACGTGGGCTAAATTCACTGGATGATTAAACTGGAGAATTCTGTTGAGTTTATGTATTTTCACTGCAAAATATGTAGAACACATGCTTGGTATGTGTGAGGCTGTGGGTCCAATACCCAGCATGTGCACGCATACACACAAAGATTGCAAAGTAAAATAGTTGTGTACATACACACATAGGTGCACACCCCCCAGTTAAAATAAATGTACAGTTTAAGGAGTTACTCTTAAGAGGGAGTTCTCAACCAGGGACGATTTTGACCCTAAGAGATATTTAGCAATACCTAGAAGCCTTTCTTTCTTTCTTTCTTTCTTTCTTTCTTTCTTTCTTTCTTTCTTTCTTTCTTTCTTTCTTTTTAATTTTGGAGACAGGGTCTAAATATGTACATCAGGCTGAGTTTGAATTCACTTCAGAGGTTTCTCCTGCTCCATCCTCCAAAATTCTGGTATTAAAAGGGATGTGCCACAACACCTGGCCTTTTTTCTTTTTTTTTTTTTTTTTAAATTATGATATGGAACCCAGGGCCTCATATAAGCCTCTGCCACTGAGCCGCACCCAGTCTGGTGGCTTTTTTTTTTTTTTTGAGGGGCATTTAATCATGCTGGGAATTGAACCCAGGGCCTTTGCCCTGAGCTGTATCTTCAGCCTTTTTTAGTTTTTTTTTTTTTTGAGATCACGTTATGGCTTATAGTTAGGTGTTCACCCAAAACCTCATATGCACATAGGCAGAGTTCTTGAGAGGTGGCTGGATCATGGGTATGTGATACGGGATTAAGGGTGTGATAGGGAGGTGAAGCCTGGTGGGTCAGTGGACAATTCTCACCTCATACACACCCTGCCTCGCTCATGCCCTGCTTCCTGCTGCTGTGTCATGCACTCTTTCTCCTCTGCCACGCTGCCCTGCCTTAGGGCCAACTGACTGGACTAAAGCCCCTACAGACTATAAGCAGTCAGAAACATTTCCTGCTTTAAATTGTTGATGTCAGGTATTGTATCTCAGGGATGAGAAAGTAACTTTGTCAGATTTTGGTACCGGGAGTGGAGTCACTGTTAGAACTCTAGCTAACCCTGTGGTTCAGAAGCCTTGGTACTGGTTCATGGGAGAAGTTTGGAAAGGTTTTGGGATGCCAGCTGGAGAAGCCCTTGAATGTAGTGTGAACTAAACTTAAAGGGGGATTCTAACTAGAGCTCAGAAGATCAGGATGCGATTAAAAGGCAGATGGTTAAAACCAGCCTCCGGAGACTTCAGCTGGGAACAAGGACTCTACTGCCATTTGGACTCCAGGCCATGTGTGTTATGCAGTGGCAGGAAATTTGTCTACATTTTGTTCCTGTCCTGAGATATTGCCAGAGACTGAGATTAAGGGTGACAGACTAATTCATCTGGCAGAGGAAATATCAAGACAGCCCAACATTCAGGCTATGACATCAGTATTATTGGGGGCTTTTAGCCAACTCTGCACTGAAAATCAAGAGCAAGTGGCCTAGCTCAGTAATTTTAAAAGATTTTCAATGTTTCCAGAGAGCAAGTAGTTTCCAAATTGGAGCAGAGATGAGCCAGGTGTGGTTGCACACACCTATAATTCCATTACTCTAGAGGCTGAGGCAGGAGGATTCCCATGAGTTTGAGGCCAATCTGGGCTAAATAGTAAAACCCAATCTCAAACAAAACAAAACAAAAACAAAAAAAGATGATGTAGCAGAGGAGAGTTTGGTTGCTGGAAAAATTAGAGATCAGCACTAAAAATCTCTAGATTTTTTGAATCTAGACATAGGAAGGATACCTTAAGCGGGCCACAGGAGAGAGCAGGACCCCTCCTTTAGCTTGCAAAAATGAAAGACTTTGCTTTGAGACAAGAGCTCCCAGAAAGGGCCAGCTAGGGCACTAATTTCCCAGGGCTCAAGTCACAGTGCTCAGTTACCCAGGCACTGAGCGGCTGGCACAGCCATGATCCAAGGGGGCCTGGGTACTGCTAGATCTGGCAGCAGACCTTGGCATCATCCACATGGTGCTGGTTTTACTGGCATGCACAATGTAAGAGTTTCAGGGTCATGAGGTCTTCTATCCAGACTTCAGAAGACCTGGGAGGCCAGGAAATGTGCCAATGAGAGGGCAGCATGTGAAGCCATGAGAAACTGAAAGTGTAATGGAGATCCCCAGAAGTTTGAGAAGCTGTGAATGGGGACAATCTGCTGAGGAAAGATGCACACAGTGAACAAATTCAGCCTAAGAGAGAAGCCACGAGGCTGTGGTAGGAAGTGCTGTAGAGGAGGCTGCTGAAGTCATTTGGAGTTCAAATCTCATCACATCTTGCCCCAAGTGCTGGACATGGAACACAAGATTTAATATTTGCCCTTTGGAATTTTGGTTTTCCTGTGGTCTGATTTCTTTCTATCCTCCTATTTCTTCCTTTTAGAGTGAGAACATTTACCCTGTGCTGGCAGTGTTTAACTTTCTTTCGATTTTTACAGGGGCTCACAGCTAAGAATTGGTCTTAAGTCTCACAGGAGATGTTGGACTTGGAATTTTTAGCAATGTTGAAGCTTTTAGGATTTTGGCGACTCTTCGAGATGGATTCGATGCACTTTGTATAGAGAGATGTGCATGAGTCCTATGGGAATCAGGGGCAGAATGGAACGGTTAATGTCTGGATGTCTCCCTAAAGCCTCATGCAATCATATGTGGGACTGTTGGATGGAGACTGAATTATAGGGCCGTGTAGTACAGCTGAGTTGTGGTTAGGGGGTGGAGGTTGGTGGCAAGAGGTGGTCATGGTGGGCGTGACCTGGAAAGTCCTATCTCTCTTCCTCTACCTCCCTTAACTCTGCTTTCCTGCCACCATTCCAAGAGCATCTCTTCCTGCCATGCCACCCTGCCTTGGAGCCAGCCGACTGCAGATTGAAACTTCTACACCCTATAGTAAGCCTCTCTGCCTTAAGCTGTGGGAAGGTCTGCATGTTAGTGGGTTGGTCACTGAGGCTGGGGTTTCTCAGTGAACGGAGCTGAAGAAAGAAGTCTGCTTGCACAGTGGCTCCTCTGTAACCACAAGAGATGCATTCAAGGGCTCCTAGCAGACAGCAAAGTCTCTAGATCCTCAGTCTCTGTCTCTCTGTTGATCTGTCTCTCTCTCTTTCTTTCTCTCAAGACAGGGTCTTACTATGTAGAACAGGCTGCCCTCAAATTCACAGTAACTCTCCTGTCTCAGCCTCCCATGTGCTGGGATGACAGGTGTGTGCCACACAGCCTGACTCTCAAGTCTCTTATGGAACCAGGGCCTCATGTTTACTAAGCACACACTCTCTACTGCTGAACTATATGCCCAGCTATATCCCACACACACACACACACGTACATGTGTGTGTGTGTGTGTGTGTTTAGCCACTAAGCATTTGTTACCCTCTCACCTTTATCTCACAGAATCCTGGTTCTTCCTGGGGGGGAGGGGTGCACTATTATAATCCCTGTAGTGGGGTCTGAGGCAAGAGCATCACCGTGAGTTTGAGACCCGCTGGGCTACATAGTGTGGCCCCATCTCCATCAGATCAAATCAACACCCCCATTAGTCTGCACTGGTGTTTTGTGTTTTGTTTTTCCCTTTGCACTGAAGACTTTCTCATACATTGTCTTCATCACTATCCAGCTTTTTCTTCATGGACTGTCAGCCCCACAAGGATAGGAACTTTTGTCTGTTTTACTGGCTGCCTGGTCCTCAGAGCTTCCAACAGTGCCTGGGACCCAAAAGGCATTAAAAAAAACACTGTTGGGCTGGATGTGTATTCAGTGGTACAGCTCTTAACACCGTGTGGGTGAATGTGGGCTTCCTCCTGACCAGAGATTTTTTTTCCCAGTACTGGGGTGCTGTCCCACTGAGCTGCATCCCTAGTCCCTTTAATGCATTTTTACTTTATTTTATTATTTTGAGACAGGGTCTCCATACATTATTCAGGCAGGATTCAAATATGTGATCCTCCTGCCTCAGCCTCCTGAGATTATAGGTGTGTACCCATCATGCCCAACTCCAGACCAGCAACTTCTGAGGATCCCTGCAAGATTGTCCCAGTGTAGCCAGCTGGCTTGGAGGTATGAAAAAGGGAGAAGGGACTTGGTGTGGTGAAAGGAATGGATGGAGTAATCCTAGACATCCTTAGTGATATCCCCGGATTCCTAAGGCCCTCCTCAGTCCTGGTAGAAAATGTGACCCCTCTCTGTCCCACCCTGACCTGGGCTAAGACTTGAGTCAGAAGAGAAAACCAGGAATGAGAAGCTGCAGGCAGCCACTCTTGGAGGTGCAGGAGCTGCTTGGAAGTCACTTCCAGGCCTTTAGCCATTTCAAGGACTCCCTGGAAACCCCAGACCACCCCCAGCCCTGTCTGGCTGCCCCCAAACACCTGAGCCCAACCTGAGAGTGAGGACTGGGTCAGCAGCTTCAAAGACCATGTCCACTCACGCAGTACCCAGCCTCACCCTCCACCCTCTTCTGTAAAATATATGTGGATGTAGGTTTGAAATGCATGCTACATTTATCTTGGCAAATAGGCACGGATACATGTCAGATATCTTTTTGTGTGTGTGTTTTGGGTTGATGTTTTGAGATAGGGTCTTGCTATGCAGTTCAGGCTGGCCTCAAACTCACAACAATCCTCCTACCATAGCCTCCCAGAGTGCTGAAATCACAGACCAATCAAAGCAATAAACCCAGGCAGCACTCATCAGTGAAACTGGTGGGTGAAAGTTCCAGGAGAAACAAGGTATTCACATGGTCTCAATATATCTGCCCATAATATACATAGTAATTACAGAGGAGGAATTGTAACTTTACACACGAACTGGACAGGTACCATTTTAACTAAGGGATCACAAGAAAAACTATCAGGAATGGGGAAATGGATTTCATGTCCTCCTTATGGGACCCAAAGGGAAGAGTATGCTTTTCCTCTCTGGTATTTGCTGAAGATGTTTCCCCTGCTTCTAATCACAGGGGATGATTAGACAAACCCAACCAGGGAGAGAGTATGAAAACGCTACCTGTGGCTTTCAAACACGACAGCGATGAAAGACAAGGGAAAAGAAAAATCAAAGTGTAGTGGCTCACACCTGTGATCCAGCATTCTGGGAGGCTGAGGCAGGATGATGCAGAGCCCAGCACAGCCTATACAACTTAGCACCTTAGTGAGATCCTGAATGTGGCTCAGTTTAAGGAATCTTCACCTCCTAGTACTGAAAATAAACAGATAGATGGATGGGTTGAAAGAAGAACGAAGAGGAGTAGAAGGAGAAAGCTTGCTCCTTATTATCCTACCTCTCCTGAGAATCTCTGGACTTGAAGATTCAGGTTCCCCCAACGCGATTTGGGGTGCCAGCTTCATTTAGGAGCCCCCGGTAGAGGGCACTCGGCCTCCGGGAGCCCTGGACGCCCCCCAGCGCTCCGCGGAAAAGAATGCGCTTGCGCAATTCCCAAGGCTACTCTGGAATCTGCCACCAGGGGGCGCGTTTCCCTAGACTAAACTGGGACACCCCAGCACTGCCTCAAACAGCTGAAGGAAGATATTTTCTTTCAGCGAAAATACAACACAAAAGCTGTCTCAATAATTTCTGAATTTATGGAAAACGACATAGTCATTACAAAAAAACTGAGAAACTATAAAGAAAAACGTTAACCGAAATAACTGCAGTAAGGAATCAAATCACTCAGGGGAGCTCAACATATTTTACTTCGCTTGTCATTGACATGATCGGAATTTGGGTTTTGTTTAGTTTTCGTTTTTTGAGACAGGTTGCACTATGTAGCCCAGGCTGACCTTGAGCTCACAGCGATTCTCCTGCCTCGACCTCCCGAGTGCTGGGGTCAGAGGTGTGCACCACCACGCCCAGTTTCAGCCACTTTAATCTTAAAAGATTAAAAATTTAAGTTAATTCATTTACTGTTAATCCATGTACCCACAAGTTGATCATTTTAATGTGTGATGAAGACAGGTGCGGTGGCACATGCCTGGGAGGCTCAGCACTCTGGGAGGCTCTCTGGAGTGCTGAGACAGGAGGAGCACAGATCCGAGTCCAGTTTGAGCAATTTAGCAAGACCCTGTCTCAAAACGTAAAAAGTTAAAAAGGGCTGGGGATGTAGCTCAATGGGAGACCTTGGGTTCACTCCCCAGTATCTGTCCCCACTGAGTTTTTAACATGCTATTATTATTTTTTAAATTAGTCACAATTTTATATTCTTTCCTTTAAAAAAAAAAACCAACTCTGCTCTCTTTCTCCTTTTCTCTCACCTATTCCTGCTGCTACTGTCCAGTGATCTTCAAAAAACCTAGCTACTTACTGCGTACTACAAAAGGAAAAAGAAAAAAAATCTGAATCTGTTCATCTGAGTTTATTTCATGTTTCCAGGATGTCTCAGTTTGGGAAGGCCACATTTCAAGTGCTCAGTAGCCACTGTGACTTACAGTCTCTGACATGGACATATTGTTTGGATATTGGGCTTTCTAAACCTTTGTTTCTCAGATTTCAGTGTGATTTTTTTTAACAAGATGACATCATTGCTGGTGGCCCCTATTTCCATTAAGAGACACCTAATGCCTGCCTAATGCTACATCAGTAAATATCTCTCCTTGCTTTTTAAATGAATAAATAATTATACATATTCACTCTAGTTTTTTTGATATGGGATCTTGTTACATTGCTCAGATTGACCTCAATCTTCTAGGTTCTAATGATTCTCCTACCTCAGCCTCCCAAATAACTGGGACTGAGGCAGGAGATTAGGGCATGGCAAAGTGGCCGGGTAATTTGGTACGAACTGTCAATCACAGAGACCTGTCAATCACAGAGATCCCAATCCATAGGTGATCAGTTTCCTAGCCCTGCACCCCTTACCAAGCAGAGAAGGCGATCTCCAATTCTGCCACTAGATCAGCAGACCTGTGCTTTGGTATCAGGAAGAAGACCTAAGAAGCAGCCCCTGACTTCCTGTGAATAGAGAGTATCTTCTCTGATTCCTTTAGTTTTTCTTCTTGAGCACTTCTTTTTTTCTTCTTTTGCCCTAAATAAACATAAAACTTTCATGTTGATCAGTCATCCCGTCCAGCTCTTTGAATGGGGCGGCAAGAGCCTGCATAGGGTCACTGGCCCCCACACTGGACAACAGGACCCTGGGCTGTCACCATACCCACTGGGTGAGCCTTGTAACAAAAGCTGCGGAGTTCACGCAGCTGCCTATCTCTTAGTGTCCTACTTGCTTTTCTTGTTGCTGAGACAGAATACCCAAAACCCACAAGTTAAAAGGAGGAAGACTGATTTCAGATCACTGTATGTGGAAGTTTTTGTCGAAGTCGGCCAACCCCAGGCAAGGCGGCATCACAGAGGGGAAACAGTCCACAGCAGGGAGGGCAGGAGGTGGCAAAGCAGCGAGCTTGCTGCCTTGCTGTGTCTCCATACCCCATGCAGGCTACAAACCTAGTGATCGGTGCCACCCACCCACAGGCTGGGGCTTCTCTTTACCCACACCCAGAACTATGCTAAACCAGTTTAGTTATCACGCACCCTAATCCAGCATCACATGCCCATGATCCAGTCACCTCTCAAAAGGCCAACCTACAGTGCATGCAGTTTAATCTAGATATAAGTGATAACACGTACCCACCTCTTTTCTCGTAAGTATGTTTTGATTTTGTTTATTTATTTATTGGTACCAGGAATTGAACTCAGGACCTGGCACTTGCCAAGCAGGCACTTGTGCTGCTGAGCTATATCCCTGGCTCCCAAAAACATTTTTTAAAAAAAATCTGCCAGCCATGCTGGCACTTGGCTCTAATCCCAACACTCTGGAGCCTGAGGCAGGAGGATCCCTATGGGTTCAAGACCTGGCTGAACTACATAGTTAGACTTTTTCTTTTAAAAACCCCATAAATAAATAAGGGATTAAGATGTAATATGTACATATGCCAATTCCTCATGCTGAACATATTCAGTATGAATCACAAGCAGGTACTACTACTACTAATAATAAAAAAGGACATTGTGGTTTGACTGATTTGAGCACATGCAGTTGGATGGTAAAGCACTTGTCTAGCAAGCAGTAGGTTCTGTGTTTCATTCCCAGCACCAAGGAAAAAGGAGAGGACGCGGGGAGGGAGGGAGAGGGGAGAGACATTGATAAATGCTCTCTCAAAAAAAAAAAAAAAAAGAAAGAAAGGAAAGGAAAACCAAAAAGAAATGTCAGCAGGTGTAGGGGCACATGCCTGCGATCCCACCACCTGAGAGGCTGAGGCAGGAGGATTGCTGAGTGTTCAAGGCCAGCCTGGACTACATCACAAGACCCTGTCTCAAAAAAAAAATGTTAAAAATAAAAAAAAAGGCTGGACATAAAAAATACAAATGGTCATTAAGCATTTGCAAAGATAATCTGGAATACAGGCAAAAATTAAAACTATGTGAGATGTCATTTCCACCTATCAGATTGGCAAGAATCCAAAAACTTCATTAAAACAATGCCTTGGCAATGGTGAGGGGAAATAAGCACATGTTCTTGCGTATTGTTGGGTTACAGCCAACTCCCGTGAAAGCCATTAGGTAACGTTCCCAAGTTACAAACGTGCACCCCCAGTCAGGGTGTAGCTCACAGCACAGTGTACTTTTCTAGCAGTGCAAAGCCTGGGATTCCATTCCCAGCACCGCAGAAACATATTTTAAATTTTACTAAAATAAAAATGCAGATGCCAGTTGCAGTGGTGCACGCCTAAAATCTCAGCATTTAGGGGGCCGAGGCGGGAGCATCAAAAATTCAAGTCTTATATGAGAAACCCCACAGAAACAGACACACAGATTAAGGAAATAGAATTGAAGGTGTGGAAACAACCCCAGGGACTTGCAGCCATTCTGGTCTTTGATAAAGGGGCCACAAACATACACTGGGGAAAGACAGCCTCTTTTTTTTGTCATTTTGAGACACAGTCTTGCTGTGAAGTTCAGGCTGGCTTTGGGCTCACTTTGTAGCCTAGGCTGGTCTCAAACAACTGGCAATGATCCTCCTGCCTCAGCCTCCCGAGTGCTGGGATTACAGGCGTGAGCCACCACGCTTGGCTAGGACAGCCTCTTTAATAAGTGGTGCTGGGAAAACTAGCTTTTCATATGCAGATGGTTGAGTATAGACCCATATTTGTCACCACATAGTAAACTAAAATCAAAATGGCTCAAAGATCTAACATTAAAACAGAAACACTTGCCGGGGATTTATCTCAGCGGCAGAAGCGCCTGCCTTGCAAGTGCGCGGTTGTGAGTTCGGTCCCCGGTACCAAAAAAAATAAAAAAAGAAAGAAAAAGAAAACAGAAACACTTAATCTGCTGGAAGGTAAAATTGGTGTGACTCTTGAAGACAGACACGGGGAAGACTTTCTGAACAGAACACCAAACGTCAACAGCAGGGCTCACACCAGACGGGAAAGCTTCTGCACGGCAGAGCAAACAACTGACAGAGTGAAGAGACAACCTACAGAAGGGGAAGGAGAATTTGTTATCTGTGCCTCAGCCACAGAAGTACTATGTAAACATATTAAAGCTAAAAAAGAATTGGACCTTAGAAAATAAAGAGCACAGTGGGAACAAATGGGCGAGTGAAATGAATAGATACTTCTTAAGAAGGTACAAATATACATTCATGAGAAAAGGTCCAGCATCTCTGGCCAGTAGAAAAATGCCAGTGAAAACCCCACTGAGATTCTGTGTTGACCCAGAAAGAATGGCTGTCATGGAGAAATCAAATCATAACAAATGCTGGTGAGGCTGAGGCGGTGAGCAGCCCTTCTACACTGTTGCTGGAAGTGTAAACTAGTGCAGCCACTATGGAAATCAGTATGGCGAGTCCTCAAAAAATTTAAAATGGAAACTTCACATGACTCACCTATTCCCCTCCTAGGGATCTTGAAAGAGTTAAAGACAGTATATTACAGTGATGCATGCGTATTCATGTTTATAGCAGCACAATTCCTAACAGCTACATCTTGGAAGCAGCTCATGGGTCCATCAGCAGATGAATTAATTAAGAAAATGTGGTCTTTGCACACACAGTAGAGTATTACAGCCATAAAGAAGAATAAACTTGAGTCATATGTAGGAAAATGGATGCAATTTGAGGCCAAATGACATACAGCAGACAGAAGGTTAGATATTGTATATTTTCTCTTATATGAGAAATCCCAAGTATAAATAACCGGAAGGGCAGCGTAAAGATAAATGGTCAGAATTAAGGAGACAGCCTGCGGAGATAGAAAAAGATCTGAGGAGGAGGGAGACTGGAGGGGCCAGAGGGAGTAACAGGGTGGGAGAGTCAATGTGTCTATGCACAATTCCCACAGTTTGCGTATCATATGTGTGCACTAATTAAAAGGGCAGGTGCTTGGAAAGATCCTATTTCAACAAACCAAAAAATGTCAAAGTATTTTAGGGCTAAGTCCTGAGTTCAATCCCAAGTACCCAACACACACACACACACACACACACACACACACACACATCCTTTGATCCAGGAACTCCTCTTTGTAGAATTTCCCTTACAGGTATAATTGTAAATGTATAAAATAGCAACCTTCAGGATTATGTATTGCAGCCAGCTATGATGGTACAGACCTTCAAGCCCAGCACTTAGGAGGCTGAAGCAGGAGGACTGCCACAAATTTGAGGCCTACCTTGGCTACATAGTGAATTCAAGGCCAGCCTGAGCTACACAGAAAAACCCTGTCTCAAACAAACAAAACAAAAATAAACAAAATAATAAACAAAAAAATTATTCATTACTAACCAGGCATGGGAAAACACTCCTGTAATCCCAGCACTTGGGAGACTGAGGCAGGAGGATCACAAGTTCAAATCTTGCCTGAACAACTTAGTAAGACACTGTCTGGAGGGAAAAAAAGTAAAAAAGAGAAAGGGCTGGGGATGAGCTCAGCTGTAGGGTGCTCCTGGGTTCCATCCTTAGTACAAGAGGGAGAGAAAGAGAGAAGGAGAGAGAGAGAGAGGGAGAGAGCGAGAGAGAAGAAGTTGGAGGGGAAGAAGGAAAGGAACAAGAAGGAGGAAAAAGAGGAAGAGGAAGAAAAGGAAGATGAAGAAGTAGAAGAAAAAGAGGAAGAAGGAGCGTTGGGGAGAGGAGCAAAGAAGAAGAGAGCAGAAGGAAGAAGAGAAAATGAAATGGTAAAGCTGAATATGGTGGCAAATGTCTTGTATCCCAGATCTTAGGAGGCTGAGACAGGAGGATCTGAAGTTCAAGGCCACCCTGGGCTACATAGCAAGTTCAAGGCTGTATGGACCACACAGCAGGATCTTGTCAACCCGCTCCTCCAAAAAAGGAAAGAAAGGAGAAGAAACAGATATATAAGAAGTAAGACTACCCGAACTGCTGAGACATGCTCCAGCAGCAATGAACTGACGCATAATCACACAGTCAGAGAAGCAGGCAAAACCAGACAGCGCTCTGTGGGTTCCGTTTACATAACATTCTAGAAAATGTAGGCGCATCTATAAAGACAAAAGGTAAACGGGTCATACAGGGTCGGGGAGAGCCAAGCAGCAAGGGAGGTTACTGAGGGTCATAAATTCCCGGGTGTGGAAGAGGTGCCTGGTGCCGCAGCTGTGGGGAGAATTTCTCACGCAGGAGCCTGAATCAGACTTTATTGGATTGCACAATGGATCATTTAACTCCAGTAAAGCTGCTAAAAAATTTCTCACTTCATCAAAATGAAAATGCTTGCACATACAGAATAAAAACCTTGAAAATAATTATAAATAAAACATTCTTGAAGCCAGATGAGATGGCACACATCTGTAGTCTCAGCACTTGGGAGGCTGAGACAGGAGGATTTCAGGTTTGAGCCCAGCCTGGAGAATTTACTGACTTAGAAAGACCCTGTCTCAAAATTTAAAAAAAGGCTGGGGATGCAATTCAGTGTGAAGGCCCTGGGTTCAAATCCTGGTACCAAAAAAGAAAATTCTTGAGAACAGGCGTGGTGGTGCATACACTGGGAAGGCCGAGGCAGGAGGAGCACGAGTTCAAGGCAGATGGGGTTACGTAGTGAACTCAAGGCCAGCCTGAACTACATAATATGATCCTGTTTCAAAAAAAAAAAAAAGAAAAATATAAAATGAATTAAGCAAGTGTCTGATGGTATAAAACTGAGTGTCCAATAAATGTCCAGTGCATTCATTTTTGGGTTTATTTATATTTTCTGAGACAGGGTCTTTCTATGCAGTTCAGGCTGGTCTTGAGCTCACTGTGTAGCCCAGGCTGGCCTCAAGCTTGCAGCGATCCTCCTGCCTTAGCCTCCTGAGTGTTGGGATTACAGACATGCACCACCAGGCCTGACATGTTGCTCTTTCCTGGGTGACTTAGTGGCCATATACCCTGCAGTGCCTGGCTCTAGGCTGGGTGGAAGAGTGGTCAGGGCACTCAGGTTGAGTCATTTTTTTTTTGCCTGGCTCTGAGCTCCCTGACCCAGGGTTGACCCTCCCAGGAGCCCCAAATGTCAACAGAGTGTGACAGGAAATGCTATGGTCAGCTGCCTGTGGCAATGGAGGCCACTTTGAGGTCAAGTAAAGCTCCTCTGATCTTATGGCATTATCTGATAAGCACTGAGAGTGGAGCCCAGTGATATGCACACCAGTAATCCCTGCTTTCAGGAGGCTGAAGCAGGAAGATCTCTGCAAGTCTGAGGCCAGCCTGGACTACATAGTGAGTTCAAGGCCACTCTGAACTACATAGCAAGACTGTTTCAAAACAAAACAAACAAAAGAGCTGAACATGTGCCCCAGGTCAGAGTGTGGTGTTTTGTTTTTTCTTTTAGTGTGGAGTTGTACTATGCTGTCCATGGTGGCCTTGAAGTCGAGATCCTCCTGCCTCAGCCTTCAGAACCACCGAGTCCAGCCCAGTGTACATTTTGTTGCTGCTCCCCAGTCCTGGCTCATGTTGGTATGGAGTCCTTCTCGGAATGGTCAGGGTTGGGGTCTCTGCTCCCAGAAGGCATCCCTGGACCACGTGATTCCTTTCCTGGCGGCTCCCCGAGGCACAGGTCCTGGAGTTTTAAGGCAGAGTTAAAGGTCACAATGAATCGTGCCCACAGAGGACAAAGGCACGACCTGTGTATCCTGATATCAGCAGTGAGGAGGCCACAGTGGCCCTGCCAGAGCTGCACCTGGGACCCGAGGGGAAACCACAGTAGCCACCTGTGGGGAACCTGCTTCAGATGAGTGATGCATGCACTCCTGAGGTCCCCGTCCTGCATCCTGCAGGCCACGTCATAGTGCGCGCTCCGCGCGTGGGGCAAAAACATCGCTCTGAAGGCGCCGCCCTTGGGTGCAGGGGTGGACCTGAACGGGGACCGCAGATTAGATAACGTGGGTCAGGGTACGGTCCCAGTTATGTAAGCGTTCCCTGTCCCCAGACGTGGGCCAGAGGGCACAAGCACACGTGTGACACACCCTCAGGGGTTCAGGAAACAAGTGTGTGCGAGGGCGAGCTCTCTCTCCTCGTCAGAACACGTCCCTGCTTGTGTCTGCCGCTTCCGTATGTGTTTTAATGTATGTGCGTGTGTGGACGGGTGGGTGTTTCTCCCTGTGTCTGACTTCACTGTTCTTGTTTTTTGTTTTAGCATGAGTTGAATTCAGGGTTCACAGAGTTCCTCCTTCCTCCAGCCCTATTTATTTATTTGGGCAATTATTTTTCACAGGAATCCTCCTGCCTCAGCATCCCAGGTGCCAGGCTTACAGGCATGAGCTGTCACACTCAAACTTTTTTTCGGGTGGGGTGGGGGTGAGACAGGATTCCATTATGTTAGTTCAGGCTGGCCTTGACCACACTGTGGAGTGGGGGTCCTCCTGCCTCAGCCTCCCAAGTGCTGAGATGACAGGCGTGCATCACCATGCCCCGTCCTCTTTTTTTCTTTCAAGAAAGGGTGTCACTAAATTTCCCAGGCTGGCCTTGAATTTATTTATAACTTTCTTATCTCAGCTTCTCAGACTGCTGGGATTAAAGTGTTTGCTCTCACATCTAGCAATAAAGATCCTGTTATATAAACATGTTTGCGTGCATTACCTATGTATGCACATTATTTATATTGTATATATTTATACTTAGGTATATTTTTCCTTTTGGCAGTGCTGGGAATGGAACCCAGGGCCTTGCACAAGCTAGGCAAGTGCTCTACCACTGAGCCACACCCCAGTCCTGTGTATTTTCTGTATACTTATCTGCATGTACACCACAGGCATGTGTGTATAAATGCATGTCTGCTTTGCTGTACATAAATGTGGCTTTCTCCATATGTATATGTGTGCATTTCGTACCTGTCTCAGGGCATATTAATGCACCTCTACAGATATTCTAGTGTATGCAATGTGTGTAGATTACATATGCATGTATTTCTGTGTACACAAATGTGTGTATTGTCTGTACCTAATGTAGATGTGTGTAGTGCCTACATTATATGTATCTCTGTGTAGTTGAATGTGTGTTTTCTATATATAAATGTTTTCATGAATGTTGCTACTGCTTATTTTTTGTTTCAGGGGTTTTATTTTGTTTTTTGAGATGGCATCTTGCTATGTAGTTCAGGCTGGCTTTGACTCATGGTGATCCTCCTGCCTCAGCCTTCTGAGTGCTGGATTACAAGCATGCTCCACCACAGCTGGCTGATAATATTATTTCAGAGTCTGTGTGTGTCAGGAGTTCCAGAGTAGCTGGGCCGGGTGGTCTCAGCTTGCAATGTCCTGCAGTAGCTGACAGATGTGGGGTGGCTGCAGCCATCTGCAAGCTTGACTGGGGCTGGAAAACTGCTTTGTAGACAGCCACTGTGTGTGTGTGTGTGTGTGTGTGTGATCCCAGCAATTGAGAGACTGGGGTAGGAAGGTCGCTGTGAGTTCGAGGCCAGCCTGAACTACATAGTGAGACCTGGTCTCAAACAGATAAACAAACAAAGCAGCAAACATCCCACCACACACTTCATCCACCCCAGGGAGTGTTCAAAGGTGATTACATATTCACTCAATCCTAACTGCTAGGATCCTAGCTGCTGCTCTTAGTATAAACAGCACCCTTCCTCCTGTCCTAGCAGGAGTCCCCTTGATTAGAGATGGAAAGAAACCCATTTCCTCCAGACACCATGTCCTAGCCCAGGCTGAAGCCCTGTAGAAACATGGTGTTTTGGTTACTTTTCTCTTGTTGCTGAGACAAAATACCTGACGTGCAAAATTAGGCAAGGAAAGGATTATTTCTTTCAGTTCTTGGAGGTTTCAGTCCATACTCAGCTGGCTACAAGGCAGGGTGGTGTGGCGGGGCAAACAGCAAGGCGCTAAGGCAAAAGAGAGAGAAACACACACCTTCTTCCCCTCTGTTACACCTTATACTGGCTCCACCTCTGGGCAGGTGTAGCACTCATGCCACCAATCGGAGCACTAGACAATGAACCAATCACAAAGGCTAGATTTGTTTGCATCCATGATGGCATGAGGCTTGGAGAGGAGGCACTGACATAAAACATAATGCAGGGCTCTACTTCATCCTCCTGCCTCAGCCTCTCAAGTGCTGGGACCTGTGTTTCCTTGTCCAGTAACAGACAGGAGTGTTCAGGCTAGCTGTGTCACTGCTGGGTCAGAGGGAGCGTTGCAAAGGACAGTTTTAGGGTAAAGTCTGGGAACCCTTCCCAAAGGTACAATAGATGCCTCTGAGCTATGCAGTACTCTCAGTCTTTTCTGTTTTCTGTCCTGGGAATTGAACAGGCTTTTGTACTGGACTACATCTCTAAACATGTACTCATTTTTCATCCATATATATATATATATATATATATATATATATATCACTTATTTATTTAAGACTAGGTCTTGCTAAGTTGCTAAGTTGGCTTATTGGCTGAGCCCCAATTTTCAATCTTCCTGCCTCAGCCTCCCAGATTCTGGAGTTACAGGTGGGCACCACCTCCTCCTCAACCCCCAATGTAGTTTCTGCTGGTTTCCTACTGTCTGAAACAAGACCCCAAAGAAAGAAGTCCCTGGAAAGAAGCTCTGGAAAAGCAGCTAAGGAGCAGTGCTCATTTCTCTCTTGGGGCAGGAAGCTGGGGGAGAGGAGAGGCACCCTGAGGCCACCAGCAGAGAGGGGCTGAAGGGCTGGGCAGGCCAGATGGTGGCCACATAAACCGCTCCAGCCGGGGTTTCCTCCCTGCCCTTCAGGTCTGCTGGGCTAGGCTGTTCTGGCCCGTGGCCCGGCCTGGCCAAGTGTTTGAGTGGCTTCAGGGCGTGAGGTTTCCAAGGCAGCGCAGCTCTGCTGACTCAACGCTCCTTTTTTTTTTTTTTCTGTCCTTCTTTCTTCCCGGTTTTCTGAGCCCACCCGCCTGTGGTTCTTCTTGGCAGGCAGGTTTTCTGTGCCAGCCTCCGTAAGGAAGGGGACGCCACGCCAAGGAAAGCTTAGCCTCATTCGGGTCATCTTTCGCTCCAACTTGTCCCTTTTCAGGCCCGGGGTGGGGGGGGGGGTTTCTCTGCGCAGGGCCCTGGACTGGGCCCAGCAGCCCTTTTCATTGAATGAAGGAAGAAGGAAGGACGGAGGAAGGGAGGGAAAGAAGGAAGGTGGAGAGGAAACTTTCTTCCCCTGGGCTTTAGGTTTTTGCTTGAATACGGGCAAAACCCGGAACAGGACGTCCTTGGTGGTGAGGGACAGAATGGGGTGAGGCCTCGGGAGCTGTGGCCTGAACACTGAGGAGCCCAGTAGGGCGCTGGCGGTTTGAGGGTCAGGGTGCTGTGGCATCTCACAGACGCAGCCGCGACGACAGCCCCTGCGCGGGAAGGAGCGTGGGACCGGGGCCGTCCGGGGGCCGGGAGGGGGGGCGAGCTGCGGCTCCGTCTGGGGCCTGCGGTCGCCGGGAGCTTCCCGGAGGCGGCTTGGCTCTGCGCACCGTACCGGGGAGGGACCTCCTCCAATCCGTGGCAGGCTCACATTACCGTCGTCCCCAGCCTGATTCGGGGAGGTGGCTGGAATGTCGCCCCGTCCCGGATTGGTTGAAGACTGCCCAGAACACTGCGGAGGAGGAATGGTGGGCAGTGGGCGAAGGCGGGTCGCGTGTCCCACGGTTGCCAGAGTCAGGCGCACCGGTGAGGGGCGCCGCGGTTCCCCATCCCCCCAAATTCTCCCGGCTCCCGGAACAACTGGGCCTACTGCCGCACGCGGGACCCCACCTTCGGCCATCGCCCCGCCCCCTGCGCGCTCCGCCCCTGCGCGCCCCCCTCGCGCCTCGCACCCGCTATATAAAAGAGGGTATTGCGCACCGCTGGTGACACCCGAGCTAGTCGGGCCTGAGTCTGGGCCCCTTCGCTCCCCGCGTCTTCGCCTTCGGCTGTGTGCTCCCCGCGTCTTCGCCCTCACCATGCGCTGCACCCCGACGGCCAGAGCGGCCCTGGTGCTGTGCGCCGCCACCGCCGGGCTGCTGAGCGCGCAGAGCCACCCTGAGTCTCCCGACCCGCAGCGCCCCGCGTCCTGGGACGAGGTGAACGTGCTGGCGCACGGGCTGCTGCAGCTCGGCCACGGGCTGCGCGAACACGTGGAGCGCACTCGTGGGCAGCTGGGCGAGCTGGAGC
Organism: Hydrochoerus hydrochaeris; assembly: GCA_004027455.1. Lineage (NCBI taxonomy): Eukaryota > Metazoa > Chordata > Mammalia > Rodentia > Hydrochaeridae > Hydrochoerus > Hydrochoerus hydrochaeris. Next base: position 158,729 of record PVLA01002303.1, on the reverse strand, counting down.
GGCGGCTGGCCGAATGTGGGGCTGCGTGCCGGGGACCCGGGGCGTCCCCGGCGCCCTCCAGAGTCCCAGGCAGCGCGGTGGCGGGCAGAGAGGAGAAGCCTGAGACCCTCCGCGGCCTGCAGGTCCATACGCCCCCCGTGCGAGCGCCTGCGGGCAGTGTGGACGGGAAGGGGGTGCGCGCCATCCCCGCTGGGCAGGGCCCCCTGCGATGGCCCCAGAGGATGGAAGCTGGAAAGGACAGACGAATGGGGAGATGGCAAGCGTAAAGCCAGTCCTCACCCTCGTGGTCACCCTCCCCAGACGCAGCTCAAGGCTCAGAACAGTAGGATCGAACAGCTGTCCCAGAAGGTGGCCCAGCAGCAGCGACACCTGGAGAAGCAGCACTTGAGAATCAAAAATCTGCAGAGCCAGGTACCTAGGCCTGGCCCAGGTCGGGAGGGAGGTCGGAGGTCCGAGGTGAAACTGCAGAGCCAGGCATGGAGCTGGGCGAACCGGCAGCCCCAGCCAGGTGACCTGGCACCACCTACACCTTGGCCTCCTGTCCCAGGTTGACCTGCTGTCTCCCACGCACCTCGGCAGTGGGGTGGTGGACCCTGCCCGAAGAAAGAGGCTCCGCAAGATAACCCGGCTTGCTGGCCTGGCTCCCAATGCCACCCGCCTGCACAGTGAGTGTCTGGTCCTTTGCTGCTCTGTGACAGCTCCCTGTACTCAGTTGTCCTTTTGGCTCCACTCCCTGGTCCACCTTAAGAAAAAGGGCAGAAATCTGGACTTGGGGTCCCCTTAAGCTCACTAGGCTCTGGCAGCTGGGCTGATGCAGGCATCAGGCCACCTCAGCTAGACAGCAGGCTTCTCCTCAAACCCTGCTGGCCGAGAGGGAGCAGGGACTAGAAGAGAGACAGGAAAAATGTAAGGTTCAGGGGTGCCCACAGATGGTGGGATACCTCAGGGGAGCCATCCTGATGGTTAGAACTTCTCAGAGTATATGATGGACCAGAAGCTCCACATTTGGGGAGGATTCTCAGGTTTGGCACCCCAAGAGGTTTTTTTTTTTTTTGGTACCTGGAATTGAACTCAGGACCTTGCACTTGCCAGGCAGGCGCTGGTGCGGTTGAGGTACAAGTTTAGGAGGGGGAATTAGAGCCCAGGTTTTTCTTGAGGTACAAGTTTAGGAGGGGGAATTAGAGCAGGGACCCCCACCGTCACCCAGCTTCCGAGCCAGACACACTCTTGAATCTTAGGAATGGCCGGGCATGGTGGCTCACATGGTGGCTCACACCTGTAATCCCAGCACTTGGGAGGTTGAGGCAGGAGGATCATTGAGAGTTCGAGACCAAACTGAGTTACAAAGTGAGCTCAAGGCCAGCCTGAACTACATTGACCCTGTCTCAAAAAGACAAAAAAAAAAAAAAGAATCTAAGGAATCCAGGGCTCTTAATTTTTAACACTTCTTTTATGTGCAAAGCCCCCACACAAACTGCACATATGCACGGGTGCATGCACGTAGCCATGTGTGAGTGTACAGAATAGACCTTTTCTGGCATAGCAAGTTCTAGATATCTCGCGGTGGGGTGTGTGTGCTAAATTTCCCCCAGTCTCAAGGCACAACGTGTGCGTACGTGCGTGAGCGCGTGTGTGCAACACACACGATCACGATCCCAGTTCCCACCCTAAATTCACAGCCACCCCATCACCCTGCCGGCATCTGGGGCATCCACAGCAAAGCGGGTGAGAGTTTGGATTCTGGCTTCACACCCTGTGGCTAGGCGAGGGCTTCCGGCCTGGTCTTTAGGGCACCCCCTCCCTGAGCTCCCCCTTTTATTCTCCCCCACCTACTCGGTCGGCTCTTAACCTGGGGGGAGAGGGGCTCCCAGCCCTCCCAAACCACCGTGGCCCAGGGACCAGGGTCTCCAGGGCCCAGCGGGCACAGGTCTGGGCCGGGAGGTTGGCTGCAGGGAAGCAGGGGTGCGTGGTGTGGGTCTGGGACTCCCACAGTCAGCCAGGCCGCCAAGCAGAGGAAAGTTCAGAGCCCCGAGACAAACAGCTGGCGCTAATGGGAACCACATGGGCAGCTTGGCTGCACGCCTGTCCCACTGGATAGGAGGAAAGTAGGGGAAAGGGGAGCTGCCCGAGGGGCCGGAAAGTGACCTTCCCGTCACTCGGAGGCCAAGCCCGCCCCCACCCCACTTGGCGTGACTCACCATGGAGAGTCCCGGCACTCTCCCTCTGCTGACCTTTCTCCCACTTTCCCAGCTTCTGACCACGCCCCCATCGTGCCCAAGGCCACGTCCCTCCTCTCCTCCCTCCCTCCTCCCTCCTCAGTCCTGCCCCCTGCCCTCGGAAAGCCGGGATCCTCAACCCCTAGGGCTCCGTCGGCATCCGTTGTGCCCCGTCTGAGTCGATTCCTTTTGCCTTCCACCCCTGGTCCAGTTCCTTCAGTCATTCATTCGTCAAACACCCGCGGCAGATTAGGTTCAGGGTGGACAGAACTCCTCCTCCCTGGCCTCAGGGACCTCTCACTCAGTGGAGGGAGGGGGTGACACTCTCCATGCTGGGCTTTATTATAGGAGTTCTAGGTCGCTCTGCGGGGTGAGCGAAGGCATCTTTCCCTAAACTGGAAACCTGAAAGAGGAGGGAGGGGAGAAAGCCCCAAACAGAGGGACCTCAGCTCCTCCTGTCTGCTTCAGGGCTGCCCCGGGACTGCCAGGAGCTCTTCGAGGAGGGTGAGCGGCAGAGTGGACTGTTCGAGGTCCAACCTGAGCGGTCCCCGCCGTTCCTAGTCACCTGCCAGATGGCCTCAGGTAGGATGTGCAGCCGGCTGGCCAGGCAGCTGCTTGTCGCTGGGTAGCGGCGCACGTGCTGGGGGCCCCTGAGTTCCACCCTCAGCAACACAAGAACATTAAAAGTAAAATGCATGGTTGTCCTTGTTGACCAAGCTCACAGTCAGGTCCCCAGCGGTGAAGATCTGCCGCTGATGAGGGTTGTGGTGGCACATGCCCATACCTCAGTACTCAGGAGGCTGAGGCAGGAGGATTTCTGCAGATGTGAGGCCAGGTGGGCTACATATTGAGCTGAGGGCTTAGGCTACATAGTAAGTCTCAGCACTTGGAGGCTGAGGCAGGAGGGTCTTTGCAAGTTCAAGGCCAGCCTGGGCTACACAGTGAGCCCAAGCCCAGTCTGAACTGCATAGTGAGACTCTGTCTCAAAAAGAAAAAAAAAAAATCAGTGATCTGCAGCTGGCCTTGCAGACTTCTCCTGCCCCTCCTGCCCTCCGGATCTGCCCTGGCTCTAGTCCGCAGCCCACGGTCCTCATGCCTCTGCCTCACTCTGCACGGACCTCAGTCTGGGGACTTGGGCACGCGGGGGGGGGTCTGCTGTGAGGGTGTCTCCTGGTGACCTTGCGTCTCTGGGCAGATGGAGGCTGGACGGTGATTCAGAGGCGCCTGGACGGCTCGGTGGACTTCAATAGGCCCTGGGAAGCCTACAAGGCGGGCTTCGGGGATCCCCGAGGTGAGTGTCCCCGTCGGGGCAGGGCGGGGCACGGATCCGGCCCCTCTCAGGCCCCTCTCACCCTGGGCCCCTGCTCCTGCCCTGCGCAGGCGAGTTCTGGCTGGGTCTGGAGAAGATACATCGCCTCGTGGGCGACCGAGGCGGCCGCCTGGCGGTGCAGCTGCTGGACTGGGAAGGCAACACCGAGTCGCTGCGCTTCCCGGCCCGCCTGGGCGGCGAGGACACGGCCTACAGCCTGCAGCTCTCAGCGCCCGTGGCCACCAAGCTGGGTGCCGGCGCCGCCGCCGCCGCTGCAGCCGCCGCCGCCGCCTCCTCCGCCTCCAGCGCCGCCGCCGCGCCGGGCAGCCTCTCCCTGCCCTTCTCCACATGGGACCAGGATCACGACCTGCGCGGGGATCTCAACTGTGCCAAGAGCCTCTCTGGTGAGCCCCGTCCACATGCGCCTCTCCCACCCAAGCTTTCCTGCCTCTAAAATGGGTGCTGCAGAGGGGGGCCCACCTCACGCCAGTGTTAGGAAATTTCCCTGAGGTCTTCGTGGGAGATGGCTGGGTGGGGCAGAGCCACCGAGACAACTCCTGTCTTGTGCTTTTTATTTTTATGTAGTCCAGGCAGGCCTGGAGTTTACTATGTAGCCCAGCCTGGTTTCCAACTCAAGGTGATCCTTCTGCCTCAGCCTTCTGACTTCTGAGATGACGGGCATGCACCACCACACCCAGTTGTGAAATTACCTTCTGATGGGTCAGAAACTGATTCGTTGTTGGTAATTTCGTATCATTCAAGCTCATACAAATCGATGCCAAAGATGCAGGCTGTAGAAAGTCTTTTTGTTTCTTGCAATGCTGGGGATTGAACCCAGACACATTGAGTTTTCTCTACATTGAGCTGCATCTGCAGCTATTCATTTTTTCTTACAAAACACAATCATGTTGGTGGCTCACACCTGTAATCCCAGTGCGCAGAAGGCTAAGACAGGAGGATTGCTGTGATTTGGAGGCCAGCCTGGGCTGCATAGCAAGACTCTGTCTCAAAAAAACAAAAAATGAAAAACAAAGTCCAGGGATGTAGCTCAGTAGCACAGCACCTGCCTAGCAAGCACAAGGCCCTGAATTCAATTCCTAGTAAAAAACAAAACAAAACAAAAACCAGCAAACATGACAGGATCTTGTTTAGTCAGTAAGTTGCCCAGGCTGGGCTCAAACGTGCCATCATCTTCCTGCCTCAGTCTCGAAGAGTGCCTGAATTACAGGCAGGTGCCACTGTGTCCAGCAGAAAGTATTCTAAAAAAAATTTTTTTTTAAAGTTAGCTATGTGTCACATATAGAGAAGTATTATAGCTTGCTGTGGTCACAGACCATATAAGCTGGTACCCTGTGACTACAGAAAAGGGAATGGCCAAGATCCCTGAAAATACTTTGTCACAGCCTGGGATTCCTGTAATCTTACCACTTGGGAGGCTGAGGCAGGCAGGAGGCTTGCCAAGATGGATCCTAGCCTGAACTACATAGTGAGATATTGTGTACAAGATGGGGTTCCTCGGAACAGTTTGATAATCGCTGCCAAAATCTTCCCATTTAAAATGTGTAAAGTGAAAGCCCAGGGGAACCTTCACCCCGCTCCCCACCTCTATGTGGAGACCCTGGGATGAGATGCGCCCTCTGTCCTCTGACCCCAACAGGTGGCTGGTGGTTTGGGACCTGCGGCCACTCCAATCTCAACGGCCAGTACTTCCACTTCATGCCCGGGCAGCGGCGGCAGCTGAAGAAGGGAATCTTCTGGAGGACATGGCGGGGCCGCTACTACCCGCTGCGGGCCACCACCGTGCTGCTTCAGCCCGAGGAGCGCGCCGCGGCCGCCTAGCCCCTTGCCGGGTTCCCAGGAACAGTGACTTTGGCTGTGGCCCGAGGATGCGGCTGCGTTCTCCCGAGCGCGGTCCCAGCTCTCACATCAGGCGCCCGGAGGTCAGAGAGGGCGCGGGGCGCCGAGCCGCAGGAGCGGCAGAAGCTGCAGGAGCGGGGCGCACTCCTCTTGCGCCCGGAGATGGGGCGCAGATCCTGGTGGTGTGAGTGCGGGCCGAGGGACCTGGAGGCCGCTTCTCGCTCGCCTGAGGAGTGAGGGTGCAGAGGGATCTGGCCGACGGCCAGGCCGGCCCTCGACAGCAGACTCAGTCACACTGACTGGCCCTGGGGGCCCTGGGGTGCTGTCCTGGGTGGTGCGGCCCCCCAGCCGTGCCAATGGCAGGAGCTGGGCGGAACTCAGAGTTCTGGGAATAAAAGCAACCTAGGAACGATTTGTTCTTCGTAAATTGTCCTTTGGCTTGTTTTTAAAAACACGTTGTTTCGCAGTCCACATAAACATGTTTGCTCCCCGGTCCCTAAAGGATAGAACTGTCTGTCATCCCTCCCACCCCCAACGTCCAATCCAATTCCCTTTGTTTTATTTGTTCCTTGGTTTGAGACAGGGTCTCCTATGTCTTCCAGGCTGGCCTTGAATTTACTGTGTAGCCCAGGTTGGTCTCAGATTCATGGTGATCCTCCTGCCTCAGCCTCCCCAGTGCTGGGGCTACAGGAGTACACCACCACACCTGGCTTTCCTAGCTTGTTATTTCATGATGTGGCTTGGGCTTTTTTATTTTCAGAATCATAAAACAAAAATCCCATGTGGTTCATTTGCTATGAATGCAGGTGATAGAGAAAATGAAAGCCTTTTCTCCTTTATATTTAAGAATATGAATCACATTTAACCTTTTAATTTCTTGCTTAATTTTATGAGTAGTCATGGTAAAAAAAAAGTAGCTTTGGATTACCCATGATTCAATGGTCTGCAGCTGCCTGATTGGATAGCAAAACTATGATGTAAATACTAATACAGGGCCTTTTTTTTTTTTTTTTGTCTTTTTGAGACAGGGTCTTGCTATGCAGTTCAGCCTGGCCTTGAGCTCACTTTATAGCCCAGGCTGGTCTCAGATTTGCAATGATCTTCCTGCCTCAGCCTCCTGAGTGCTGGGATTATAGGCATGAGCCACCATACTCAGCTGAATTTTTGTTTTAGCACATCTACAGATTATTTGTGCTGAAGTTTATTTTATTTATTAATTTTTTTAAAGACAGTCTTGTTTTGCAGTTCAGGCTGACCTTGAACTCACTTTGTAACCCAGACTGGTTTCAAACTCAAGACAATCCTCTGGCCTCAGCCTCCCAAATGCTGGGATGACAGAGATACATCATCACACCCAGTTTACACTTTTTCTTTAAAATGACCTTTGTTTTGGTAATACAGACTTAGCCAATATTTATTGAGCAATTACTACACACCAAGCCCTATTCCTGGGACACTCTAGTGAACAGAAAGACCTCTGTCCTCCCTGAACTGCCCATCACAGCCCCTTGCTCAGAGATAAGGTGACCCATACCCAATGGCCGTAACTAGGGCACTTTGAGAGGAAAGTAGGTTGCTATTAATAATTAAGCTGGGTGACAGATATGAAACAGCTCACTCCCAGCCATGACTGGCCTAGAATTTTTTTTTTTTTGAGACAAGCTCTCTCTGTGTAGTTCTGGATGGACTTGAACTCACTGTATAGCACATTCTGGTCTCAAACTCATAGTGATCCTCCTGCCTCAGCTGCCTGAGGGCTGGGATTATATGCATGTGCCACCATACCCAGTCTTGGACTGGATTTTTAAAATGTAATCATATCTCTACCAAAACTGAAAACTTATTGTCTGTCAACAATAAAACAATGCCCAAGCTTCAGAATTCTAGTTTGTGAGCTGGGCATGGCACATGGCTGTAATCCCAGCATTTGGGAGGCTGAGGCAGAAAGATCACTGCAAGTTTTGAGTCCATCCTGGGTTACATAGTGAGTTCAAGGCCAGCCTAGACTATATAGGAAGACTCTGTCTCAAAAAATAAAACCGCAGCTCAGGATCTGGGAGTGAAAGGGGAGAGGGAGGGAGAGGAAGAGGACGAAAAGGAGACAAGACAACCAGAAATAATAAGTGGGTTACTCAGAGTAAGTCTGTGTCTCAGCAAATGTATGCTTAAAATCTGCACATTTCATTGCATGTACATTTTACCTCAAAAAAACTGCAAAAAGCCATGTACACATACTGAACTCTGATTAATCACAAATGCTTAAGTTTCATTATTTATTTATTTATTTATTTATTATTGTCTTTTTGAGACAGGGTTTCCTTATGTAGTTCAGGCTGGCCTTGAATGCAGTTTGTAGCCCAGGCTGGCCTTGATTTCACAGTGATCCTCCTGCCTCAGCCTCCTGAGTGCTAGGATTACAGGCATGTGCTACCATGCCTGGATTATTTATTCATTCTTGAGATAGGATTTTACTGTGCAGCCCAGGCTGCCCTGGAATTGTGATCCTCCTGTATCAGCCTCTTGAGTGCCGGGATCACAGGCCTGCTCCAGCATAACATGTACATTCTGCAGTTTTAGAAGCGTAGTGGATTCAAGTCTTCAATTTTCTTTGAAATGAATTTTAAGTGTTTGGCCTTCTTTGGTGCGAGAGAGAAACAAAGACAGAGACAGACAGAGACAGAGACAGAGACAGAACCAGCACAAGACAAAAAGCCTTTACTCATTGGATGGGAAGGCTGCTAAAGAGAGGCAGACAACCTCTGGAAGCTTCCGGAGAGAACCACTGACTTTATTTGGAATTTGACAGAAGGCGGATTTAAACAGGCGGGCAGAATGACGCTTGACAGCTGATTGGAGGGAGACAAGGCGGGTTTAGCTTAGTAGTAGAGCATGCTGTTGGCATAGTTAGAGGCCTGGGGTTCTTTTTTCAGCAATAAAAAAAGTGGTGGGTCATCGATGGGTAGAGGGAGATCAGTGACCAAGCAAAATATTAACGGAGCACCTGGGTGGGCAGAGGGAGATAGATGTTCTCTGTCCAACGCTTCCTATTTTTCTGTTTACAATTCTCCATAGTAAAATGAGGGAGGGGCAGAGAATTCTGATCAGACCTTGTTACTTTCTGAGGTCTCTAACCCACTTCAGTGCTCTGTTGAAAAGGCAGATGAAGTCAGCTGTGGTGGCTCACACTTGCAATCTCAGCTACCTGGGAAACTGAGGCAGGAGGATCAGGAGTTTGAGTTCAGCCTTGGCAATTTAATGAGCGTATGTCTTAATGTAAAATAATAAAAAGGATGTGGATGTAGCTTGTAACAAAGGGCCTGGATTCTCTCCCCAGTACTGGAGCAAGAGGTGGAGGCTGGGGGTGAGGAGGAGATGCAGGGAGGCCCTTGCACAGTGGCACACTCCTGTAATCCTAGCTGCATGAGAGGCTGAGGCAGGAGAGCTGAAAAGTGAGGCCAGCCCTGGGCATCTTGTTGAGTCCTTCTTTTGGAGTAAAATTTTGACAGCAGCACCCAGCTTCACCCAGAGTATTCTCCAAGCCCACTGCCAAGTGTGTCCAGGGTGGAAGGGAAGCTCCTGGGGCTAAAGGAAAATGCTGTCATTTTCCTGTCTCACACCTCCTCCTAGCTGCTATGGGGGACACCACAGCTTTTCTGGGACTCTGGCTGAGTCAATCAAGGAATTCAGCCTCTTTTAAAAATCTATCTACCTGTCTATTTAACATCCATCCATCGGTAGTATTAGGGATTAAACCCATTGCCTTCCCACAGAGCTACATCTACACCCCCAAAACTTTTATCTTTTTATTTTTTATCTTGTTAATTTGCTAGGTTGCCAAGGCTGGACTTCAACTTGTGACCCTCTTGCTTCAGCCTCCCAGAATACAGGGATCAAAGGTGTGCACCACCACACAGAAAACACAGAAAACATGAAATTGTTGAGGCTGCTGCTGGAGAAACACAGTAGACTATAGTGAGTCTACTTGTTTTGTGGGGAGGGTGTAGGTTTTTGTTTTTCTTTTTTGGGGGGACTGAGTCTCACTATGCAGCCCATGCTGGCTTCAAAATTGCAGCAATCCTCCTGTCGCAGCCTCCCAAGTGTTAGAATGGCAGGTGGGCACCACCATGCCTAACTAGTTTGTTCTTTGTAAGAAGGAAGATAGCAGAAAATGCACCCCCCCCCAGCCAGTATATATGTTTCTGTTAGTCACCCAGGTAACAGTTCCTGTTACTTCTGTTTCTGAGAAACAGCTGATCACTGTGATGCATAGCTGGTTATTATGATGCATATTGTAAGAACCAATCAAAGATAGTCAAGTGCTCTGCTTCTGTACTTCCCACTAACAGACCCTATAAAAATGCTTGCCCATCACTGTGCAGGGCCTGACATTTTGGGAATGATTCCAGTCAGTGCCTATCAATGTCAAATAAATCTGCCTCCAAATCCTGGGTTATGTTTTGAGTGTTTCTATTTACCATAGCAGGAATATACTCTAAAATGACAATAAAAATACAGAATAGTAAGTGCGTAAAAGTAATATTTTGCATTTAGTATAACATAATCAAGAATCATGTACTGTATTGCTAGTCTCCATATGACTGGTCCTGCTCTGGGTTTTTTCCCACACTAACATCACCATAAATGTATAAAGAATGTGTTTTTCTATGATATTATGATGGCTATGACATCATTAGGCAATAGTTTTTCAGTTTCATTTTCTTTATTGTTTTGTACCACGGATCAAGCTCATGACCTCATGCCTGCCAGGCAGGTGCCACTGAGCCACTGTGCCCTGGCCCAGTTGTTTGATCTTTTGAGACAAGGTTTTCCTTTGTAGTTCAGATTGGCCTTGAACTCACAGCGATCATCTGTGCCTCAGCCTCCCACGTACTGGGATTATAGTGTGGGTCACTATGCCTGGCATGATATTCTCTTCTAAGATTGCCTGGGCTCTCACTATGTTTCCCAAACTGGTCTCAAACTCCTGGGCTCAAATGATTGTCAGCCACTTACCACTGTGCCTGAAGCTCCATTATACCCTGAAGGGACCATTGCCCTGTCCTGTGTGTGTTCTGCTGTTGGCCAAAGCAGTTGTCTGTGCCTTGTGACTGTCATATTACTACTATGGTCATGCTGGAGGTAGGTGGGCAGCTACTGAGACATGAGCAACTTCATGGTGAAGATCACATTTTTTTAGAATTTTATTTTAAAGAGAAATTTTTTTTGAAAATTTCAAAACAAGATAATTAGAGTGTAGGGGGCTGGGGATTTAGCTCAGCAATATAAGCACCTGCCTGGCAAGCAAGAGTTCATGGGTGGTTCTTCCCCCAAAAAAAGATAATTAGAGTGTAACAATGATTAATACATTGCTTATTGTTATCTTTAAATTAGTGTCTTGGTTACTTTTCTCTTGTTGAAACAAAATACCTGACACCCAAAGTTAGGGAAGAAAGATTTATTTCTCACAGTTCTTGGAGGTTTCAGTCCATACTCAGCTGGCTCCAAGGTAGTATGGCATGGTAGAGCAGCCATTCATGGCTGCTACAAACAGCAAGAGCCAACAGAGCAAAACAGGGAAAACATACCTTCTTTCTGCTCTTACTCTGTATGCCAGCTCCACCCCTGGGCAGGTGCAGCACTCACACCACCAATCTCAGTGCTAGACAATGAACCAATCACAAAGCCACATCTATGATTGCATGAGGCTTAGGGGGGCCACCTAAACACAAACCATAACAATTAGTTACTCAGAGTACAAGGTATCTGCATTTCATTGTTCAAACAATATTAGCATAAACCTTTCTTTTCAATAAACTAAAAGAAATTAGTAGTATAACTATCTTAACTATCTATCTATCTATCTATCTAATTTCTTTCAGCTTCTCACACTAGGAAGATAATACAATGTTTACAAATCCAAGTCTGACATTTCACTTAAGAGTATTGTCTCAAGTTGCATCCATTTACCTACAAAAGTCTCAAGTTTATTCTTCTTTATGGCCAAATAGTACTCCACTGTATAATAATACATTTTAGTCTATTTTTTGGTTGATGGGCATTTGATTTTTTCCAAGATCTAGCTATTTTAAATTGTGCTGCTATAAGCATTGGTACACATATATCACTATGGTATGATGTTTTTAATTCTTCTAGGAAGATACCCAGAAGGGGAATAGCTGGGGCAAATGGGACCTCCAATCCTAGTTTTTCAAGGAATCTCCACACTGTTTTCTACAGTGGTTTCACCAGTCTTTACTCCCACCAACAGTGAACAAGGGTTCCTTTTTTCTCCACAGCCCCTCTAGCATTTGTTAGTGGTTGATTTCTTGGTAACAGCCACTCTTTCTAGGGTGAGGTGGAATTTCAGTGTTGTTTTAATTTGCATTTTTTGAATGCCTGGGTCAGTTTTTTGAGGATGGCCTTCTACAAGAACAATGGGGAAAGCAGGGGATGGTGGTGCATGTCTGTAATTCCACCACTTGAGAGGCTGAGGTAGGAGGATCACCCGCCTGGGCTACATAGTGAGATCAAGGACAGGCTGGACTACATAGAGGGATCCTGACTCGTTCCAACTAGCTATAAAGTGGCCAGGAAGTGAGGTGGTTAACAGAGGTACAATGGAGGAAGAGAGGAATATTCAAGGCTTCAAGGCCATGTCCCAGGAGTTTGCTGACAATAGTCCTAGCTGCGCTAGCTCCCAGTTTTAGGGTTTTCCTAAACTCATGCCCTGTCCAATTCCTCTATAGCCATCCAGCTTCCTGGCCAGTCAGGGTCCTTGAAGGTTTCCCTTATTCACAATTTTTCAGCCTGAAATACTCTTCCCTTCATTTCCTCCCTCCTGCTGTGGTTTGAAAATGTCCCCCAAGGGCCTGGGATTTAGCTCAGTGGCATATGTGCCTGCCTAGTAAGTGCGAGGTAGTGAGTTCAATCCCTGGTACTGCAAAAAACAAAACAAAACAAACAAAAAAAAAAAAAAGAAAGAAAATGTTCCCCCAAAGTTTCTGTCGTCTCCAGGAGTGGTGGTGCACACCTGTAATCCCAGCACTCTGGAAGGCTGAGGCAGGAGAAAGACTGCAAATCTGAGTTCAGGCTTGGGGTTGACTCTGTCTCAAAATATAAAATAAGAAAAAGGGCTGGGCCTGTAGCTAAGTGCAAAAGCTGTGAGTTCAATTCTCAGTACCAAACAAAAACAAAAACCCAGCAGAAGCTCACTCACTTCCTGTCTCATGCTCTGATGCCCCCTGTCACCTGGTGTGGTGTAGTGCAAAGGCTCTCACCAGTACTCAAGATCTTGCACTTTTCATACTACAGAGCTACCAGCAAAATCAACTTCAATTCTACACAAATGTCCTGGTGCCAGGTATTTTGTTTTACCAACAACCCACCCCCACCCCCATCTTGGCCACAGCCACCGTCCACTCCTCATGTTTCAGGACTCAGTGGGAAGGCCACTTCCTCCAAGGTGGCTTCCATGGTTGACCATTTGTTTTCGTCTGACTGGCCCGCCCCCAGACCATCAGCTCCATAAAGACAGACACACAAGAGTGAATATGGGGAAAGAGGCCAACGAACGTCTCAGGGATGCGATGTAAGCCGCAATAACAAGCATCGTCAGCACTCAGGCTTAATGCATGGGTAGTCATCACTGAACGTGTATTAATTTAGCATGGGTACACAGCCATGACTGAGACACACAGTCCTTGCTTTCCTCAGGCTAATATTCTGACAGGGGACAGAAATTAAACCAATCACCGGATCAAGAAAGCAATAATGCTTTGCAGTAACACTGCAACGTACACTGAAAATTTGCCAAGACTGCAGCTTTTGCATACTAAGATAGCCATGGAAAGGACTGGATAAGTTAATTTGTGTGGCTGCGGGGCACTTTAAATATATGAAACAAATATATGCTTTAATGCCAGAAACAATAAAGCCTATAGGAGAGAAGTTATTTTGGAAAATGCCTCCATCTTTCCTCCTTTTGCAGTACCAGGGATGGAACTGAGGGCCTCACGCGCTAGAGAAACGCTCAGCCCCTGGGCTACACCCCCAACCCCTAATATTTGTTAAATGTGGACTGAATCAGTATGTGTTTATTCAGGTGGGTGAATAGAGGCATAAAACAGTAAGTCATTAGGGTACTGACGGAAACTGCAACATAGAGAAAAAAGCCCCATCCTACCGGAGCCGAGGACCCGGAAATGGTCATTTATGGACAGGGGGGCGAAGCCAGCGCTACTCAGACTGACCTATGATGTCATTGGGACGTTAACCAGCGTAACATCACCTGGACAAAGTCCCTCGGACAGGTCCTCTTGTAGTAGGCTAGGGACAGAATCAAGCCTCTTATTGGCTGAATATTCCGTCAATCCGCTTTATTCATCCAGTCTTCCGCCCCGCCTTCCTAAACCTGCCTCTGATAGGTTGTAGTGGCTGTCACTACAGAAAGGTCCGCATTCCTTCCGCTGTTCTCCAGGAGACCGAAGGAGAAGAGGGCGGATCCCAGGAGACACCCACCCCCGGAGCTCTATTTCTGTTTCTAATTGGTTAGACTAGGTGCCGGTCGGTACTCCTTCCGCTGCTGATTGGTCAATAGACGGCCGCTCTGTGCGGCGCCGGCACCGCCCCCGTTGGGTGTTTGTGGTGGGGCTGCGGAGTCGCCGATCCCGCCGGAAGCACCAGGACAATGGGGACCCGAGACGACGAGTACGACTACCTATTCAAAGGTATGGCCAGTAGGGCACAGACGGGCATGGGTGCGGCGGCGAGGCGACGGACAGGTAGACCGAGGTCACTCTCCGGGCCGCTAAGCCCAAACTAGAGCCTGCCTGGAGCTTAGGCCCGCCGGGTCGGGCAACCCAGACGGCTGAGACAGGCCAGGCGCTGTCAGTTCGCCCAAAGCGCGGAGCTGTGAGAAGCAGAAGCCCCAGAGAAGCCTCGAGACCCGGGATGCACCGAGGCGGGGCCGGGGCCCAGAGGGGGTGGGGCCCGGAGCTGTGGGAGAGGCCGTTAAGGGCGGGACCTGCGGAGGGGGCGGGGCTGCACCAGGATTTGGCGGGCCGGGCTGGGTTGAAAGCTCGACTCGGGATGGGGGCGGGGCCCTTAGGGCGGGATCTGGCCCGGCCCCTGTGGGCTGGCCAAGGAGGTGGGTTGGGCCCGAGTTTAGGGGCGGGGCTCCATATGGGCAGTTCTGATTGGCTCGGCGTCGGGGGCGGGGCCTTCTGGAGGCGGGTCGGACAATAGAAGCGGGGCCGGGAATGTGAGTTTGTGGAGAGCCTTAGATTGCAGCGCTTGCTGATCCCGCGATTAGGTGGATTGCTTGGCTATGCCAGTTGTCTTCATTCTTGATAGCACTGAACCAGAACCTGCACTTTGCCAAGCCCTTTCCTCTCGGCCTCGTTCGAGTGCTCACTGCAGCCCTGTGAGGTCGATATCTGGCCTCTCTTGGTACAGACTAGGAAAGACTAGGCAGCACGGAACCCTGACCAGCGCTGGGCTTTACAGCAGAGGAAGCCAGTTTTGGGGGTTTCTGTCCTGGATCAGGTCCTGGAGTCACCTTCCTTCCTTCCTTCCTTCCTTCCTTCCTTCCTTCCTTCCTCAGCAATGGGCAGTGTCAGCTCAGGCCTGGCCATCCACATCCTGGGAATATGGCCCTCCCCTAAGGGACCAGGGGCTCCAATGACACACATGAGGCCCACGCAGGCCGTGTGTCCAGGCCTCTAATTTCTCATCCCCACATGCTTAGGGGTCCCCAGCTTCTTGGTGCATCTGTGTCCAGCCCCTCAGATGCCCTGGCCTGGTCCTCTGGTGACAAGTGGCTCGGACTCCAGCCTTGCTATAGCAGGTGCCTGTTCTCTCAGCCGCACTGAGTCAGCTGCTCCCATGTCCTGGCACTGCCAGGGCAGGGGACCTTTTCCCCTTGTTGTCACATTCCAATTTCTGTGGTCATCCTTGCTTGTTATTTTCAGCCTTCCACTGTTATAAATAACCAGCTCTGAGCCTTTGCTGCGTCTCTTCTTTGCCCTTTGGGTTGGTTCTTTGATGCACATTGCCAGAAGTGCAGTTACTGGATTAGGGGCAGCAGAGCAGAATGGGGTTCCAGGGACAGGACTCTGAGGCTTGCTTCCTGGAAACACAGCACTGGCCTCCTTTCACTCACCACTGACCTTCACCAGCTGCTGGGAAGTCAGAATCTGACCCACTGGGCTAGCACTTCCCAAAGTACTCATCCCAGGGCACTCCTTCCCAACTTCCATGTCATTCAGGGACCTGCTCTGTTCTCTTCCGGTTTGTATGTGTCCTAAAATTTTCTCAGGTTTCCCCTCCATTGAGCAGGAAGAGGAAGCAGTCTTTGGCTCTGGACAATTAAAAAGGAAGGGAGAGAGAAACCCAGTGGGCAGACAGGACACCTCTGTGACATGACTTGCTTGAATGTAGCAGAGTCTGTCTAGAAATGTGAAAGTGCCAGAGCCTTCCTCTTTGTTCTGTTTTGTTTTTTGAGACAGGGTCTCACACACGGTTCTGGCTGGCCTGGAACTCACTTCATAGCCCAGTCTGGCCTTGAACTTCTGGTAATCCTCCTGTCTCAGCCTCCCAAGTTTTGGGATGCCAGCCATGGGCTGTCCTTGGCCTGAGGCCCCCATAGCCTGTCCCATCCTTCACCAGCAGGGTGATGGCCTGGATTTGGAGTGGTTTCCCAAATGTAATGGTACTGGCGGTGTTGACAAGCACCAGCTTGGCACTGTGTGGCTGTCTGGGAAACACCCTAGGATCCAGAAGGACAGCAGTTGGGACCTCCTCCCCTACTTCCTGCCCTGGGCTTTGGTTGTCCTCCCTGACTGAGCCCCTGGCATGAGGGGCCACATCTGCTGCTGGGACCTGGCTGCCCATCCTGCCCCTTGGCGCCTCACATCTTTTGGCAGCCATGTCACACGCTGGCTCCCTTAACCTCAGTGGAGAGGCTGGCAGGTCCCAAGGGTGCTCTTGTTTTCCTCCCCAGGAGTGGGGCTGTTTATTGCACTTAATGCTAGATCCTCACATGTACCCTGCCAGCCAGGGGTCATCTTCCCAGCCTGCTGACTGGTCCCCAGGGCACCTTGACTTGTCCTCTGCTGGACATGGGGCTATAGGGCCCACAGTGCGAGTCCTGGTGTCCCCACAGACTACTGAGGCCATCCCAGAGCTCCTGGCCACTCAGTGCCCACCTGGCCCTTGAGGGCTTGGGTCATGTGGGAAGCTGGCTACAGTGGTCCAGGGCCTTGCCCTCTGGGTTATGCCCACACTACCCAAGGAGAGAGAGGTGCTGGTCCCTACAGAATGGGTCTGCCCCAGAACTCAGTGCCCTCCTGCCTGGACAAGGGCCTCACCAGGAGTGCTGTTTTGGGACCCAAACATAGCATCAAAGACCCTGGCGGAGCCCCAGGGCAGGCTGGCAGAGCCCCCTTTCACAGAGCTTCAGGGTTTCCAGGAGGTAGCAGTGCTGTTTTTGCCAACTGGGCTTGCCTGCTCTGTGAGTCAAGAGGCCCATCCGAAGTGGCTAGTTCCCAGCCACTGGAGCCGATGACTTCTCTGGCAGGGCGGGGGGCTGTGTCCTCAAGGGCCCTTTATTTCCCCAAGACAGCAGATGGTTTGTGTTCCTGACAATGCCATTTTCATGCCCAGCCTGCATGCGGCCAGCACGGCCACTGCCCAGCCAGCCACTTCTCTGAGTCAGGTGCCCCGTGCCAGGGATTGCCGAGGCGGCTGGCCTTCCTGCGTCTCATTGGGGGTGATGGCAGTTCACCCTTATCCTGCCCTGGCCCACTGTTCTCTCTGGGTGACCTTGGGCTAGGGACTTGGTCACTCTGGTCTAGCGCAGTAGAATACTTACGGTCTATGTGGGTCCCAGGGTGGTTGGTGGCCCCTGGAAGCTGAGGCCTGCATGGCTGTCAGATGGAGATTGTTGGCCAGGGTGGAGCAAGACTGCTTGGGCCCCAAAACTGTACAACTGAGGAGAGGTAGGGTTGTGAGGGATCTCCAGTGTGGCCTGAGCATCCCATTGCATTCTTGTTTGTTTGTTGAGATAGGGTTTTGCTATGTAGTTTAGGCTGGCCTCAAACCCACTGCAGTCCTCCTGCCTCAGCTTCCCAAGTGCTGGGAGTGCAGGCATATGCCACCATTCCAGCTTCTTAGTCCATTCTAAAGGACATGAAAACTGGGGGCAAAACTCCCTGGTCCTGGCCAGGCTTCTGTGGCCACTATGATAAGGAGGTGAAAGGTGGGGGTGTGGATGGCATCCCATTCCCAGGTCAGCCCAGCCTGGCCCCAGGGGCCTGGGACCCAGTTCTTAGCTGGGAGACCTTGCCTTGGCTAAGCCCCATCTCTCCCCATCTTTCTCTGAACTTGGCACCCACAGTCGTAAGAGGGATGTTGGCCTTGGCAGATGTCTTAGTGACATTGTTGGGCAGGGAGACAGGCCTGCACCTACAAACCCATCTCCTTGCTCACGGTGCACCCTGGGCTCATTCCCCGTTGGAGCCTCAGTTTCCTCTTCTGTGCAATGGGCTGTGCGAGGATTGTCTACTAGCTGATACACACTAGACAGTGTTTTAACACATTGACTCCTTTTGCTTTTAGTCTTTTTAGTCTTGGCTCTAAAACAGCAGCCCAGGGGGTTTCTGGGTTGGCTTTGGGGGAGCTGCCTGGTCTGGCTCTGTCCCTTACCTGTGACCCAAGGGTGGTGACTGACCCAGCATCTTCCAAGTGTGTATAGGTGTCAGAGAGGTGGGCCCGGGAAGCTCTGCCAACCACTTTATAATTAAATTGTTCATTGGACAGTCATCTGGTACTTACTGTGTATCAAGTTCTGTGCCACTCAGGGCCTGGGGATCCAGCGGGGACCAAGACACAGTGGGAGGCTGAGGCAGAAGGATCTCAAATTCCAGCCCAGCCTGGGCAACTTAGCAAGACCCTGTCTGAAAATAAAAACTGAAAGGGCTGGGGAATGTAGCTCAGTGCAGACGTCGTGGTTCAGGCCCCAGTTATGGGAGGGTTGGGCCTGATGAGGGCAGAGAGGGGTTAGTGGCAGATGGTATGCAGCCTTGTGGGTCCCAGGAAGGACTTGAGCGGTCACCCTAGGGCAGTGGGAGCCCTGGAGGGCCCAGGGAGGATTGGAGCTGACTTCCATGTTTCTTGTCGCCCTCTTGGGTCTTTGACGAGAAATGGCTTTAGTCAGGGTGAGAGCAAAGAGCGGGACTGGGGAGGGAGGAGGTCTTGCTGTAAACAGGGTGGTTGCTGTAAACAGGGTGGTTGGCCTCCCTGGGAAAGCAGGAAGAAAGGGCTGGAATCTGGACGCACAGGCATCCGTGACTCTTTGCACAGTTGCACTCAGGAAGCAAAGTACACATGAGCTCATAGTTGGGTGTTTTCACCTCAGAGCCTGCCTACGTAACCCATGCCCTGTCACCATGGAGCCATCGCCAGCCCCCAGAGCACTCCTGGAGCGTTTTGTTGTGTATTGTTTTTCGGTACTGGGTCTTGAAGCTAGGTCCTCACTCATGCAGGGCAGGCACTCTACCCCTGAACTATAACTCCAGCCCTCAAAACTAAAAATTATAGAAACACCTGGGGATGTAGCTCTGTGCTTCCTGGGTTTGATCCCCAGCACCAGTGAAAACCAAGTCAAACCACCTTCTGGACTGCATCCAGTGGCTGCATTCCTGTCTCTGAGGAAAGGCGAGTTGCTGGGGCTGAATCTGGTGGAAACATGAGTGGGCAGAGACTTTGCATTGCTGGTCACTGTAATAATGCCGTGGGATTTTGACCCTTCCCACGTTCCACACAAAGTTACAACAATGATGTTGACAGCTGCCTGTTCCTGTCCCCTCTTGGGTGCTGCGCGTTGGCTGGGTCCTGACCCTGCACACTCTGATTCCTCCCCCCGAGAGACAGCCCACTCCTGCCTTCCTGGCCCTCAGAGGTCAGGTGATGTGCTCCACTCCTCCTAGCTGCAGTTTGCTCTGGGTGCTCCTGGCTGCCCAGTCACTGTGCTGCAGGTGCAGGCCCGGGGCTGGCACTCTCAAGCCACCCTACCTGCAGGGTCACCTGGCACATGCTGGGTCCCCGGCTAGGACAGCCCTTCTGGGAGGCCCAGGGCCAGGTGGTGGTGCTGTCCTGTCCACTTTGGCCACTTTTGCACCGGTCATCATTGCACCACCTGTAGGTGCACAATGCTCCCACCATCTCTGTTGCCACCGCCCAAGGTTCTGTGGGAGGATGAAGGGCTGTTCGGGCCCCATAGAGCCTCACCTCGCCTTCCTCCCACCCCCAAGTGGTGCTCATTGGGGACTCTGGCGTGGGCAAGAGCAACCTGCTGTCACGCTTCACCCGCAACGAGTTCAACCTGGAGAGCAAGAGCACTATCGGCGTGGAGTTCGCAACCCGCAGCATCCAGGTGGACGGCAAGACCATCAAGGCACAAATCTGGGACACGGCCGGCCAGGAGCGCTACCGCGCCATCACCTCTGCGTGCGTGTGGGGCCAGGCTGCACGGCCCATGGGGATGCATAGGGGTTGGGCTAGAAAGAGTAGTTTCTGCCCCCGAGACCAGGAAATGGAAACTGCAGGGGCACCCTGGCCACCCTACCCCCTGAGACCCCAAGACCTGTGGGACCTGTGCCCCCAGCCTTGGTCCCACCGTGGCCCTGGAGTCCTTGCTGGTAAACAGCGAGATCCTTTCTCAAAAAGAGATAATGTAGCTCAGCGTGAAGGCCCTGGGCTGGATCCCCATTTCTGCAGAAGACACCCCACCACACAGGTGGCTGCTCTCTGGACCCCTCCCAGCCCCCAGCTGGTCCCCTCCCCAGGTCCTTGTCCCCTGGGTGGATGGGACTCTGTCCATCCCCATGGTCCAGGCCAGGCCTTGCATGGAGCTGCAGAACTCCTTCCCTGCTATTTCTTTGTCCTGCTTGGCTAATGACCTCATGGTCTCCTCCACCCCAGACTCCAGGCTCCTTCCTCCAGCACAGAGCTGAGAGCCTGGGGGGCAGAGCTGGGAGTTTGGGTCACGAGGCTGTAATCGCCAACCTGCAGCCTCATGGGGGACCCTGGCTCGCAGGTACTACCGTGGCGCGGTGGGTGCACTGCTGGTCTATGACATCGCCAAGCACCTGACCTATGAGAATGTGGAGCGCTGGCTGAAGGAGCTGCGGGACCATGCGGACAGCAACATCGTCATAATGCTGGTGGGCAACAAGAGCGACCTGCGCCACCTGCGGGCGGTGCCCACCGACGAGGCCCGAGCCTTTGCAGGTGAGGGGCAGGCGGTGGGGAGTGGCACCTGGGCATCAGGAGGTAGGTGGTCTCTGTAGTGCCAGGGACATGGCACAGTGCCAGCCTCCCACTTGCCAAATGGACCTTTGGTCCTTCAGCTTGGCACTTGCCCTCCGTGCCAGGGTTGGGGGCCTGGTCAGGGGCCCCAGAGAGCGAGAGCCAGGTTCCAGGCATGTCCTCTGTTCCAGAAAAGAACAACCTGTCCTTCATTGAGACCTCAGCCTTGGACTCCACCAACGTAGAGGAAGCGTTCAAGAACATCCTCACAGGTGGGCACGGGGGCCTGGGCCCTCCGACAGACATAGGGCGGGGTGCAACCGAGACCGTGCCTGGTTCCTGGCTGGTGCCCCAGGGCTTCCACCTGACCGACCTCAGGGCTTTGGGGCTTAGGCATTAGCAGTGGAGGGGACGAACCCTCAGCCCTGCCCCACTCCGCTCATTCCCGCTCCTCCTCCCCTTGCAGAAATCTACCGCATCGTGTCACAGAAGCAGATCGCCGACCGCGCGGCCCACGACGAGTCCCCCGGCAACAACGTGGTGGACATCAGCGTGCCTCCCACCACCGACGGACAGAAACCCAGCAAGCTGCAGTGCTGCCAGAACCTGTGACGCCCACGGCCGCCTCGCCCTTGTCCAGAGCCCAGGAGCGCCAGCGTCTGGTCACCCAGGCAGACTCCAGGGAGCCCCGGCGCCAGCGTGGGGTGGGGGGATGGGGATGGGCGGGCGGACCCGGCCCGGCGCCCCCAGCCCTTGGCACGCGCACGCGCACCGCCCTCCGCCTGCCCCGCACGCAGCGCCCCCTCTTGTTGCCCCATCCGGTCAGGAACCCGTTTGCAAGTGAAGCAATATCTCGGTGTTTTGTATATACAACCGCTCTTGTAGCCTTTGGTTTTTGTTATTGTAGAGAAACACAGATTCTTTATACACTTTGTAAGATTGACGCCAAACCCCAGCTCTCGATCTCTTATTCTTCCTGTGGCCCCTGCACTGTTGCCCATTACTAAAATGTATCAGCCGACTTCCTGTACAGAACCTGCGCGCCTCTGTCTTCTTTCTCCCCGCCTAGGCCAGCTCAGCCCTGAGGACCCGGTGGGCCCAGTACCGGGCCTGCCGAGAGCCTAGGGCGTGGACACTGGGGTCCCCTGGGTGTGGGAGGGTAGCGCCAGCCCGGCCTGGTCAGGGGTCGCCTGGCCAGGACCTGAGCCCTCCAGCCCTGAGGCCCGAGGGCACCCCCTGCTGGGATGGCTCAGGCAGCCCCATGGCTCTGGTTCCTTCTGCTGCCACCGCCACCACTGCTGCCTCTGGATGCCTGCCCCACCCAGTCTCCCAGAGGCTTAAGCGGCCCCACTGCGCCAGGGACCGAGGGGGTGGCTCCGGATTCCTCACTTTCTTCCCAGGCTTCAGTTTCTCCCCACGCGGGCAGGTCAGGGCAGCGTGAGGAGAAGGCATCGTCTTCCTCGACACCCAGTTTGTGTGCCCTTGCTCACCTGATGCCCGGCTGCAGTTCAGTAGGCTTCAGCCCTTGCCAGAAGGGCTCACTCGTGCTGTGCCCTTGATACCGAGGGGACCTGCTTCTGGTTGAGACTAGGTTGTGGCCAGAGCCATCCTGGGGAAGCACTCCAGCCCCCAGGCCTTCAGCCCTCGTGTGCCCTGGGCCAGCACCCCAGGCCAAGGCTGGCCATGGGAGGGGACATCCAGGGACGCAAGCACCAAGGCGCAGTCTGCACTGACCAGGGACCATGGATACCGGGTTGGCAGGACAGGCTGGGGCATGTGGTGGGACAGTGGGGCCCCTGGAAGGTTTCAGGCAGTCAACAAGGACCTCAGATGTTCCTGCAGGCCCCACATCTGCCACATCCTCGGCAGGAACTGGCTGGCTTCTTGTTCCCTGGGGAGCTGCAGGCCAGAGAAGTTGTGTTTGTCTCTCCAACCTTCCACTTATTTAGTTTTTAATTTTTTGGAGACAGGGACTTAATATGTAGCCCCGGCTGGCCTGGAACTCGTGGCAGTCCTCCTACTATAGCCTCCCTAGTGCTGAGATTACAGGTGTGCACCATCCATTCATTTATTTTTGAAACGGTGTTGCTGTACATTTCAGGATGACCTTGAATCCACTGCAGAGCCCAGGCTGGCCTAAAACTCCCAGCAGTCCTCCTGCCTTAGCCTCCCAAGTGCCGGGATTACAGGGGTGTCCCAGCATGCCTGGCTAAAAGAGTGTATTATTTGCATAGAGCTACTTGGATATTTTTTTTTGGCAGTGTTAGGAATTGAAGCCAGGGTCTTGTGTGTGCTAGACAAGTGCTCTGCCACTGAGCCAATCCCAGCACCCCGAGCCTTTCAGATCATCTGTAGATGACTCACAGTAGCTAATATAATGAAATTCTATGTACGTAGTTGTTACACTGCATTATTCAGGGAATAATAAGAAAAAACATCTGTGTATGTTTGGTACAAACAGTTTTATTTCAAATGCTTGTCTTTTGGGGTTGGTTAAATCCACTGATTTGGAACCTGTAGATATAGAGGGAATGACTGTATCCAAAACTTTTAAATTCTTATTATGGAAACTTAGAAACGTGTAAAACCAGACAGCCAGGAGTGGTGTCTAGGTGAGCATTTCCTGGATTCTTGGCACTGTGGGAGACTGAGGCAGAAGGATTACAAGTTCCAGTCTGATCTAGGCATTTACGCACTTAGCAAGACTCTGTCACAGAATTTTTAAAAAAGGGCTAAGGATGTGGCTCAGTGCAAAGGCCCTGGGCTTAATTCTTAGTATTAAAAAAAAATAAAAGCAAGCAAACAAAAACAAAAAACAGTCTAAGGAATTGGACATGTCAAAAGCAATAGACCAATGTGGCTTGGCTTTACGTTACGTTACTTTACTTTACTTTACTTTACTTTACCTTATGAGGTGGTCTATTGTGCCACTCACAAATCCCGGACATTCTCTACATACAGATATTTCAGGGTCTCTCTCAATACAAAGCCTTGTTTTTGGTTACATAACTTCAATGCCACTATCACAACTAAAGAAATGAACAGCAGCCACATGTGGTGGTTCATCCCTGAAATCCCAGCACTGAGGAGGCTGAGGCAGGGGGACCTTTGCAAGTTCGAGGCCAGCTTGGGCTCTGTAGTGAGTCCAAGGCCAGCCTGAGCTACATGCTGAGACCCTGTCTCTAAAAACAAAATAAATAAAAACAAAAAGGAAAGAAAGAAATCTAGTGCTAAATAAGCAGTTCCTCCTCATTTGTCTCTCCCCCAACCCCCAGTAACCACTGATAGGCTTTCTGTCTCCATGTAACTATATTGTCACTCGATATGTCCCTCTCGCCTCTGCATTTCTTATATGTTGATGCATTGCCTAGATTTATCATCCATTAGGAGTTATGAAATGGTGATATTCAAACTCTGTTCCTCTTCTGTTTCTTTCTAGAATACTTTTTCTTTTCTTTTTCCTCTGGGGATTGAAATCCAGAGTCCTTGCACTGAGCTGCATCCCTGCAACCTTAGCCCTTTTTATTATGTGTGTGTATGTTTGTCTCTCTGAGACAAGAGCTTGCTGTGTAGCCCAGGCTGCCCTCAAACTCTCAGTGTTCCTCCTGCCTCAGCCTCCCAAATGCTGGGATTAAAGGTGTGTGCCACCATGCCTGGCTATTTTTATTTTTTGAGATGGGATGGGATCTCACTAAATTGCTAAATTGCTCAGAGATTTGCAAGGATTGCTTGAATTTGCAATCCTCTTGTCTCAGGAGGCAATCCCAGAGTGCTAGAGATAACCCTGTGCACCACCATGTCCAGTTTGATGCTCGTATAAAAAGAAATTTCTCAGGGCTGGGGATTTAGCTCAGTGGCATAAATGCCAGTCTTGCAAGCATTTGGTCATGAGTTTGATCCCCAGTATGGATTAAAAAAATTTTTTCTCACTTAAACTGTGTGGTAAGCTTGAGATACAGCCTGTAGGAGTCCACATAATTAATTCTCATTCGTCATCTTCTTCTCTTCCCCCTGTCTTGCTCTTCTTCTTTTCTTCCTCCTCCTCCTTTTCCTTCTTTTTTAAAGAACTGGGGAAAGGACCCAGGTGTGCTGTGCCCCTGAGCTACATTCCAACCCTTTTAAACTGTTTCATTTTGACACAGGGTCTCACTAAGTTGCTGAGATGGTACTCAAGCATGTGACCCTTTTTGTGTTTATTTTTTCTTTTGAGACAGAGTCTCACAATGTAGTTCAGGCTGGTCCTGTATTCACTATACAGCCCAGGCCGGCTTTGAACTCACACTGATCTTCCTGCTTCAGTCTCCTAAGTGCTGGGATTACAGGCCTCTGCCACTATGTCCCACTACTTGTGACCCTTGTAACGCTTCAGGCTTCCTAGTAGTGGGATTACAGACATGTGCCATCATTCTAGGCTTTAATTTTTATTCTGCTCATTGGATTAGTAAGCTTTCCTATTGGTGGGACCAAAAAGAATCCTGACACCTGAAAATTAAAACAGGTTTATGTTGACTGATGGGTTCAGAGGGTTTAGTGCATGGCTGGCTCCAGGGAAGAAACATTACGGAGGAAAGGCTTAGGGGAGGAGACCTGTTCCCCTTCTGCAGGAAGCACAGCACAGTGAAAAATCCAGAGAGGAAGGAGACACACAGATAATCCCCAAGGCTTACTCTGTGTGACCCATTCCTTTAACTAGCCTCCATCTATCAAAATCTCATTTAGCTTGGAGCTGGTCTGCGGGTTAATCATTGATGTTGGAGCCTTTCCTATCTGATCACCTCTTCAGGAGTCCCATGATCCCATCAAGTTAGCAATTAAGATTAACTGGCACACATCAATTTTGAAGACTTTAAATTGGTTCCCAAATGGTTCCCAAATGGCTTTCAAAAGGGATGTGTTGGGATTTTTCCCGGTCATGTGCATGGGTCAAGCTTTCCACTGGTGTGTCCAGTTGGGGACTCGAGTGTGATTGGAGGCAGTACATCTGCAGTGAGTCCTGGCTGCCCTAAGGTTGGCCGTGTCACCTGGAACTCAGGAGTTGGTAGTTTAACCCCCAGAGTCCCTGTGAATGGTGTTGGGATGCAGTGTCTGGGAGGTGACTAGGATGAGATTAATTCATCAGAGTGGGGACTCGGGGTGACTTGGTAAAGGAGGAAGAGAGACCTGAGCTAGCACAGCTGCTGACTCACCATACGATGCCCTCCATCGGTACATGAGGCAGCCAGCAGAACCAGTGCCACTTTTGGACCTCCCCACCTCCAGAACTGTGAGCCAAATAAACCTCCCTCCATTCTACTTTGCCTGGCCTCAGGTACTTTGTCATGGCAACAGAAAGTGGATGAAGGCAGCCAGTACATCTACAAGTTTGTTTCCAAACAAGGCGGACAAATTAGTAAATCTACAGAGGACAATGTGAGCCTGGTTTCTGACAGTGAGAAAAGGAAATGAGAAACAAGTCAGGGGCAGGCACGGGAGAAGCTTTGGTTTTAGATTTGGATTAGGATTTATTGACGTTCATTTATGGTTTTAACAACGGGTGGGTACCGTTAGATACGTAGCTCAGTGATTGAGTACTTGCCTAACAGGTGCAAGGCCCTAGATTCAATCCCCAGCACTATAAAAATAAAACCAAAATAAAGGTAGGTGGGTGAGTGACTGGATAGATATGTAAATGCCTTTATTTAGGTATGTGCATGCATATGTATGGTGACAAGAAAGCCAAGAATTAATGATACCACAGTGGCAATGAACACATTTATCTCCAGAGCTTGATTTTTAAATATCATTCTCTACCAAAAGGAACCAGGCATTCTTGGAGAAATGATTGATTTCCAGGCAGGGCCAGTGAAAAATGCGAGATAAGTCATCCTGGAACTGGTAAGTAAAGGACATATCTGAAGATGGAATTAGACAATCATCCATTAGCAGCAATCATCATAATGGTTTTCTCAGGCACATTAAATAGGTGGACAAATATGTGTTGAGAAATAAGATATTTATTTAGTTTCAAAATATCTTCTCAGAAAGCACTTATTGACAAATTTGACATGATAACCCACGGTGGAGAAACTGGCAGGTACCATTTCAACCAAGATAATATAATCAGGAATGAAAAGATTCACATCCTATGCATCCTAAGAACAAATATCACTACTGTATTTCTTGCCACAAGTATATACTCCTGAGGAAACCTTAGGTGAATTCAAGGAGAAGGACTTTCTATGAAATCACTAGTCTATAATACTCAGGAGTATCAGGATCATACGGGTATGAGAGATTGAGGAACTGTGCCAGAGAGAAGGAGACTAAATTATAAAAGCAAAATACGACACATGAACTAGAGATGGATTTCAGACCTTTAAATGACTTTATGGGAAACTTAATGGAATTTGGGAGTCTTGTGATAATATTGGCTGTATAATAATTTTCTGATTTTGAAGGTTGTAGTATGATTATGTGGAAAAGTGTGCTTATATATTTTGTATTAAGTATTCATGGGACTCCATGTCTATAAGGTTCTTTTTGTGGGTGGGGGGAGATTTCTTTTTAATTTTTTGATTTCTTTGAGACAAAGTTTGGCTGTGCAATTCAGAGTGGCCTTGTACCTCCTGAATGCTGGGATTACAGGCACACCTGGTTGGGCAGACGTTTTTGAGACACGGTCTCACTATGTAAGCTAGCCTGCAACTCATGGTGATCCTCCTGCCTCAGCCTTCCATGTGCTGGGATTATAGGAATCTGCTACCACATCAGACATAATTTAATATTCAAAGGAGCCACGATG
Organism: Hydrochoerus hydrochaeris; assembly: GCA_004027455.1. Classification (NCBI taxonomy): domain Eukaryota; kingdom Metazoa; phylum Chordata; class Mammalia; order Rodentia; family Hydrochaeridae; genus Hydrochoerus; species Hydrochoerus hydrochaeris. The sequence goes on along the minus strand of PVLA01002303.1, from coordinate 131,260 downwards.
TAAAATGTAGCTATATGCTATACTTATATATCCTATAATATGGATATATATATATATATATATATTTATATATATCTTGAGAAAAGGATTTATAGGAACTCCGTATCACATCTTCAAAAGTGCTTGGATTTTAACATATCTGATGCATTTTAATATACTGCAAATAACATTTTAAAACCAAACTAGCCTGGGAATGTAGCTCAGTGGTAGAATGCTTGCCTGGGACTGCATAAGACCTGAGATCAAATCCCAATACCACACACACAAAAAATTATTTTGGGACTGGGGATTTAGCTCAGAGGCACAAGTGCCTGCCTGGCAAGTGTGAGGTCATGAGTTTGATTCCTGGTACCAAAAGAAACAAAACAAAAAACAAATTAGCCAGGTATAGAGGCACATACCTGTAGTCCTAGCACTCTGGGAGGCTGAGGCAAGAGGATTGCAAGTTCAAACCCAGTTTGAAGAATTTGCCTATTTAACAACACTCTATCTCAAAATTTAAAAAAATCAAAAAAAAAGGACTGGGAATGTAGTCCAGTGGTAGAGAACTTACCCAGAATGTATAAGACCATGGGTTTGATCCTCTCCACTGCAAAAAAATCAGATTTTTTTCAGAAGTAGCATTGCAAAGAGAATGCACATGCCATTGTAGATGTGTGTTTTCAAAGGGCTTGAGAGAAGAGAAGGTTTCAAAGTCAAAATGAGGAGAATTATGTAAGTTGTTTTGAAACAGTTATCTTTGGCTACAAGGATTATAACTCGAGTGGTGTCAGCCCAAGACTACACAGACAATTTGGGGGCCGTGACCTTCCACAAGTACTTTTGCATGAGGTGGCAATGTCTTTCCCAGGCTTGTGTGACAGTTTATGGTTTATTTTTTTACTTCTGCTGTTTTTAGTCACAAAAGTGACTCTATTTTGTTTCTGACTGCTTTCATGATCCATGATTAACCTCCATAAAACGTTATGACTTACCTTTCCATTTACAAAACACAAGCTGCTACAACACAACAGAACTGAACCGGTGCAGGGTAGGAGGGGTTACAAGGTCCCAGGCAATTTTCCATCCCGTCTCCACCAACTCCTGTGAAAAGTGGTCAGACGATCTGTTCCCCCGAGAGTAATTAGAAGCGCGAGGGAGGTGATGAACACTTACAAAATACTTGGCAAGTGTCAAGTTGAATTCCGCGAAGGTTTTATTTACTTAAAAGTCCTACCAGCTTTCTGCAGGTGGGGCAACTGACTTCAAAGGAGCCCAGTTTGGGGTGGGGGCGGAGCCCAGGGCTGGGGGCGTGGCCAGATCTAGAGGCGGAGCCTGTGCTCTGTAGGGGCGGAGTCAACAGCTGCGGCTCCACTGGTCCTGTACCGCCCAGGACGTCCCCGTCGTCTCTGGCCACGCCTCTTAGGGCGGGATTTGCATGCCGATTGGCCAATGCTGGAAAAAGGCGGTCGTCATTGGTCCGCGGCGCTGTCGTCTCGGCGGGCGGTGTCCGGACGCAGGTGCCAGCCAGAACGAAGCGAGCGCAGCTGACTGGCCGGGCCGGGCCGGGACCCGGGCCAGGGCGAACGGTGGGGCCTGCGCGGCCGCCCGGCCCGGCCGCGGATCAGGTAGGCGCTAGACGACGGTTAGGGCTGGAGGACGCAGGTGGGTCCCGATCCCGCGTTCGAGGCCCAATTCGGCCCCGGGCGGGACAGCCCTGCCCGGACCCTTGGCCTCAGCTTTCCTGCGGCCGCGGGGACCTCAGTGTCCGCCTCGAGGGCAGCGGGTGGTCTGGGGGCCTCAGCACCCAGCAGGCGCCTCTCTGAGCCTTGGTTTCCCCACCTGTGAAACTGGGTCACCCCAGCGCCAAGACGATCCCGGAGGTGGCCAAAGAGGACAGCGCCTGTCACACACAGTAGGCTGTCAATGAGTGACTCACATCCCTCTCTCTTCCTTCCCTGTCTGAAAAACAGTAAATACCGTATTATTACCAGCCAGGAACTGCACACAGTGGCCGCAACAGTGCGCTGGGCTGTGACGGTGCTCAAAACAGAATTCTAATGTTTAGCTTGTTCCTTCTGTCCTCTGGGACTCAACTAGATGGATTAAGTACAAAAAATGGTTCCCATGAGACAGGAGGAGGTCACAGCTCACAGAAGTCAAATCTGCTTAGGGCCACACAGCAAATGAGGAGAGGTGGGATTCAAACCAGGATTCTGATGTGGGATCTTGGAAATACTGAAAAACACATAGCAGTCTCTCTGGAATGAGTGAAGGAGTGTGAATGCATTTTGAGTTTGTTTGTTTGTCTGTTTGTTTGTTTGTTTTTTGGTACTGGGGACTGAACTCAGGACCTCATGCTTGCCAGGCAGGTGCTTGTGCCACTGAGTTATATCCCCGGCTGTTTGTTTGTTTTGAGATAAGGTCTCACTGTGTAGTTCAGTCCAGCTTTGAATTCAATATGCAGTCTATGGCCTCCAACTCACATTGATCCTCCTGCCTCAGCCTCCCAAGTACTAGGGTGATAGGTGAGTGCCACCACACCTGGCAGGAGTGAATACATGTGACAGGCTGCACATTTATCTTAAATAATAACAGAAAGGATTAACTGAACAAGTCCTGGTTTCTAGGTATGGGTTGTGTAGTCATCCATCCACTCTGATATTTACTGCTTTTTAAAAATGTTTACCAATGTATGACTTGGGTATCATGATGACTCCCATCTTATGGATGAGAACACCAAGGCTGGAGGTGAAGGAGCTGCCTAAGATGACCATGTGGGACTTAGAGTCCTGTCATGGGGAGGTATAGAAAAGACAGGGGAGCACCCAGCAGTCAGCACATTTGACACAGGAAAAGCTGAAGTCCAGAGAAGCAAAGTAACTTGAGCCAGGACACAGTCTTGGTGACAGGGCTGGGGCTGAAAGAACTTAGGTTTTCAGAGCCCAGGATCAGTTTACTGATCTGTGTAAGTTCAAATCCTGGCACTGTCCCTTCTTGGCTATGTGACCTTGGGCAAGTTGATGCCTGTCTCTGAACTTTGGCCTCCTCACAGGTTAAACAGGAGTGATGATTGGGCTGAGATGTTTATTATACAGACTCTGTGTCATCCAGCTTCTGGGCCCTGGGCTGTAATTGCCCCAGGCAGCCCCAGAGTTTAAGTCCTATCTGTAGCTTCCCTAGTTTGTGTCCAGTTCCAAGTGTGGTCTCTTTTACTAACCTGGGCCTGTATGATGTAAGCAGACTTTGTAGCCTCTCAGCTTCTCTGATTCCTGCCCCGAGGAGCGGCCAGGTTGGGATATGAGGGTCAGGAGATCTGGTTCACCAAGCCTGTTCTTATACAGAACCAGGGCTGAAAAATGAAGGCAGCAACACAGCCTACAGACACTGTTTCAGACACAGGCTGGGTTCCGGGTATGGCAGTGAGCATGCATGACAGTGTCCCTCCTTTCCAGAGTTCACAGAGCAGCGTGAAGACAGAGGTGGCTGAACAAAAACAAACACAGCATTGCAGAGTTATGTGGACAGGAACAGCATTCTAGCCAGAGTGACTAGAAAAGGATTCTCCCTGGAGGTGACTTTTGAAGGGGACACTTATAACTGCTGTTTGGGTTTGATGAGACGATTCACACGTAGTCAGATTGCTTGGCACTGTCTCAATCCTTAATAAACCTTAGCTGCTGTTACTGTGTTAGTGACATGTATGCCTGGCATTAGCAGATTTTCCAGCAGCCCCACCCGCCTAGTACTTAATGTACAGGGGCTGCGGTGATTCTGGTGATGCTTGATTGTTTTCAGAAAGACTAAGGCTAAGGCTGATGCTTGGACCTCTGTCTGCATGCAGTTGGGTCAGAGGCTTCCCCACTGACCTCTGAGCTGGAAGTTCTAGTTGCAAGTCCTTGGAACAGGCAGCAGCACTCACAAGACTGCAGGCCTGGCCACTGCCCACTGGATGTTATCTCAGGCATCCAGCCTTCCTCTGGGCTCCTCCTGCTTTGGGCTGATACCTGCTTATCTGACCTCCAGTGGCCCAATGGGGGGCAGGGGGGAGGCCCAGCAGGGCATGTAGGGTGTCTGGCTGAGCTGTTCAGACCACACTGATCTATTGGCACGTTGCCCCATGCAAAAAGTTAGTCAATCAACAATTTATGCTGCTTTCATCCCCATCTCTTTGGGTCTCAGATTTTGACTGGCAGGGTTTGGTAAAAACTGACTTGGAGAGCTGGGTGTGGTGGCATACGCCTGTCATCCCAGCATTTGGGAGGCTGAGGCAGGAGGATTGCCACCAGTTCAAGGGCAACCCAGGCTACCTAGGGAGTTCAAAGGCATCCTGAACTACACAGCGAGCCCCTGTCTCAAAAAAAAGCCAAGCCAAAACAAAAGCTGACTTGGAAAAGGACACTTCAGGTGAGTGCCTGACTGCACCTTACTGGGAGTTGTTACAAGCTCTGGACTCTAGTTTTGGGGGACAAAATCCCATGGATTGGACAAGTTGGGGGCAGAGATCCTTGACTCCAGGGCACCTTTGATGGAGAGGCCTCTGTTGCTTTCAAGGAATTCTCTGAGGGAAATGTGCAGAGCAAGCAGGACCTGCTGGCTGCCTCTGGGGCAGAGCTGGAGGCCAGCTGGGCCCCTTTTTGCTGAGCAGACCCCAGGCAGAGGACGGAATCCTGCTGCAGGAGCCTAGCCCTCGAATGGCTGCCTAAGGCTCCAGTTGTTTTTTCTGGAACCTCCCCACAGGGACTGAGTCACAGCTCAGAGCTGCCTCTGTCCTCCCTGGCTGGGGTCACTTCCCTGACTGCCTGAGGTTTCAGAGTGCACAGCCTGACAGGAGGCTGCGGAGCAGGAGGGTCTGAGTGACTCACTGTTTCGGCAGCCTCCTTTGCTCTGAGCCCAACCCAGGCATCCTGAGTGGGCACCGCATGGTTCTGGCCCTGGATAGAGCCAGGCACGGGGTCTGGAACATGGTAGGTGCTCAGTAGCTGCCAGATATTCTTCCTGTGTCTGGAAAGATGATGCAGAAGGGGAGAGCTGGGTTTGTGTGATCTCTCTCTCTCTCTCTCTCTCTCTCTCTCTCTATTTTTTGAGAAAGGGCCTCACTGTGTAGCCCAGATTGCCCTCAAACTCCTGGCGATCCTCCTGCCTCAGCTTCCCAAGTGCTGGGATGACAGGCATGCACCCACCATACCCGGCTTCTTATCCTTCGTTTAAAATTTATTATTTATTTATTTACTGGTAACATGTCCTTGCTAAGTTTCCCAGGCCTGCCTTGAACTCTCAACCCTCCTGGCTAGGACTCTCCCCCTCCCCCAGTAGCTGGGTCTACAGGAGGTGTCTGCCCAGCTTTTCTCAGAAGAGCAGGAGATAGCATAACCCAGAGCCTGTACAGTCTGCCAGACTTGGGCCAAGAAGGTACATGCACATCCCTACAAGCAAAACCCCATTTTTCAGATCTGGTAAACTGAGGCTCCATGAGGCACGTCCTTGCCTGCAGTCCCTGGAGCCCTGAGGAGAGGGAAGGAACCCTCATCCCCGGGGCTCCCTAACTGTCCCCTTCATCTCTCTACCCACCTCTCTCCAGGCTCCTGGGACCATGGGCCTTGGGCCCTGAGGACACAGGGCTCCCTGTGGCCATGACGACAGGCGACTGCTGCCACCTCCCTGGCTCCTTGTGTGACTGCTCGGGCAGCCCTGCCTTCTCTAAAGTTGTAGAGGCCACAGGCCTTGGGCCCCCGCAGTATGTGGCGCAGGTGACTTCCAGGGACGGCCGGCTGCTCTCCACCGTCATCCGGGCCTTGGACACGCCAGGGTAAGTGAGGGCCCTGTGCTACCCAGACTTTGTCCCTTTTTTCCTCTGTGCTAAATGACTTCTTCCTGGTCTGGGGTCAGAAGTCCAAGCACCAACGGAGGCTGGCTAGCTGGCTGGGTGAACAAGCCATGCAGAAACAAAGTGCCTGGTGCGCCAGGACTGATTCTTTAGGCAAAGCCCAGATTCCAGTTATGCAAAGTCCAGAAGTCAAGTGCTGGTTGGAAACTCACACTGCAGGGAGGATATTTTTTTTGAGACAAAGTCTCACTAAGTCACTAAGTTGCCCAAGCTGGGTTTGAATTTGTGATCCTCCTGCCTCAGCCTCCCAGAGTGCCAGGATGATAGGTACACATCTGTATCAGGAGCAGATAGGAACACAGGTTGTGTGTGTGTCCAGGCATGTGGCTCAGTTCCCCAGTGGGTGGCTCCCTTCCTCTCTGAGTGACCCAGCGGAGTTACCTTGCCAGCCCTATCTCTAAACCTGGGGTGTCTTCCTGATCAAGTTGTTCTGAGAAAATGATGACCTGGTCCCTGGAAAGCAGGGATGGCCACCCCTTGAGCATTCGATAAATGTCCATCTGTTCCTCGATTGATAATGGGCCTTTGCAAGCTGAAAGCATCATTGACTAAAAGCACATCAAAGCCAGGCCTGGTAGTGCCTATGATCCCAGCTACTTTAGGAGGCTGAGGCAGGATCATAGATTTGAAACTTGCCCAAGAAACTTAGTGAGACCATGTTTCAAAATAAAAATAAAAAGAGCTGACGACATAGCTCAGTGGTAAGACACTAGTCTAGCACCCAGGAGGCACTGGGTTCAATCCTTAGGACCCCAGAAAGAAAATGATGGGAAGAAAATCCACTGACAGATTTAATGTGCTGAATAGCATAGTTAAGCAGCACAGCAAGCACAATTCAGAGTCCTTGTTCACCCCACTCTTGGTAAGGTCGGGTCCGAGTCACCCCCTACCCAGATTCCAAGAGGTACCTAAGGAAAGAGCCAAACTCAAAATCGGAACCATGCTTTGTACTGAATGTATTTTGCCTTTTGTGAATTACTGTGGTGGACTTGAAAGTGTCCGGTCTAACCATCTTAACTTGGAGGACGCCCGTGCTGAAAACTCAGTATGAGGAACTAGCCATGGTGGTGCACGCCTGTCATCCCAACACCTGGGAGGCTGAGGCAGGAGGATCCTGCAAGTCCAAGGCTGGCTTGGGCTACACAGTGAGACTATCTCCAAAAAACAAAACAAAACATGGCAAATCAGGCCTTACGTTTTCCTCTCATTCCTCGGGGCTCATGGCAGAGACGAGCAGGGGCAGAGGTGCAAAGGCCTGGGTTCAATCCCCAGCGCTAAAGAGGAAGCCCAGGAGGATCTGCCAGGCCAGAAGGGCCTGGGGGGGCCCACTTCCCCCATCCTGAGCCCTCTGCTCCTCAAAATTTGGCCTTTCCCACTACACTTGGCCTTTCCCACTACCCTCTCCTCCTAGAGGTCGGTTTCTTTCCTGGTTTGAAATTCGTCTTTTCCTGCTCCTGGAGCTCTGAGTGCAGTCCTGCCTCTTGCTGCTGGCACTTCCTCCTCCCCAGTGTCCCTTGTGTGATTTCCCTGCCTGATTTCCGGAGCACGGCCCACCCGTGAGGCTCTTCATCTGGCCAGGAAGTAGAGTAGCAGCTGGGGGTGCGCAGACCCCCAGCAAGACTTCCTGGGTTTCATTAAAAAAATTTTTTTTTTTTTTGTTTTGAGACAGGGTTATGCCATGCAGTCCAGGCTGGCTTCGAACTCACTGTGTAGTCCAGGCTGGCTTTGAGCTTGTGATGATTCTCCTGCCTCAGCCTCTTGAGTGCTGGGATGACAGGCCTGTGCCAACAGGCCTACCTCTTGTCTGGTTCCCATCCTGGCTCTGCAGGCTCTTGGGTGTGCAGATGCACTCAGAGGGGCCCAGATTCCTCTCTGCCTGTCTCACTCTCTGGAAAGTGGGAGCCAAGTGAGCATCTTACCCAGGGGCTTCCTGTGAGCCAGGACACACTAATCCACGTTCCTTACACAGTTACCCCGAGAAGGGACTGGAGGTGTGCAGCGCAGAGGGGAGGAGATCCGGGGGCCCAGTGCAAGCCTTCTCGGACCCTGGGGCTTCCTCTGGAGCAGCCAGGCCCCGCCCTGTGGCCAAAAGGCCTGAGAAAGGAGAGGAAACAGTTTCCAGGGAAAAGGCACACAGTATCAGTAAAGCAGCTTCCTCTGCGCTCCCCGACAGCCTCTGCTCTGAGGAGCAGCAAGGTTTGGAAAACAGTGACTCAGGGCTCCTGCGCTGCAGTGCAGGCCACACCTCCCGCCTCCGCTTCCACCTCGGGACTACTCAGGTCCCTGGCCCGCCAGGCTGAGGCTTCCTTCCCCGGGCAGTTGGGCAGCTCCTGGGATGATTTTTCTATTTTCCCCTCACGAGGGCGGAGCAACAGGCAAACCATGATTTGGAGCCCAGGTTTCTCAGGCAGAGCGGCCTTTGGGAGGGAACTTGACCCAAGGTTCTGTTGCTAGCCTGAGGAATCTGCCTTTCTCTGTTCCCTGGCCTGGCTTTGCTCTGCTGGCAGGGCTCAGAGGCTCAAGGCAGAGCCATGTGGCTGTCAGTAGCTTTGGGCTGACCTCTCAGCTTTGCTGTTTTCATATTTAGGGGAGAAAAAAGAATTTCAGAAATTGGTGCTGGTGCATGTCTGTAATCCCAGCATTGGGGAGGCTGAGGCAGGAGGATCTTTGCGAGTTCAAAGCCAGCCTGGACTGCATAGTGAGACACTGTCTCAAAAAACAAAACACTCACATGGGAAAAAAAGAAGGA
>PVLA01002303.1:0-122545 GCA_004027455.1 Hydrochoerus hydrochaeris | reverse complement strand
CACAGAAGCTCCCCCTCTGATCTGATTCCCACAATGTGGGGTGTGTGCTGTTCTGTTGATTAGGCTTAAGGTCACTCAGCTGTCACCAGCCCTACATTTGTCCTGCGGAGCAAGAATTGAGATTGGCTGGTTGCCTAGGGTAGTTAGTGCTATAGGGAAAGAGGGAAAGGACACTGGCCAGGCAGGTACACAAGGCTCACCCAGACCTTAAAATGGTGCCACAGTATTGGGTCCTAGATCCTCACTCTCCCAAACGACTGTACAGCAAAGGCTTAAATAAAATGAGACAAGTGGTATGAGTTTAGGGATCCAGGAGGGTCAAAACCCTTCAGCTGAGCTCGAGAGTCTGAGGGCTAAGACTAAGACTTCTCTGGACCTCCCATTTTTATTAGGTCCAACAACAAAGGGCAGAGAAGCTGAGGAAAGCACAGGCAATGAGCAGGACCTTGGGAGTCACTTCAAGGACATCTCCAAGTAATGAATCAAGTCAATTCAGTAGCACTGTCTTGTCATGAAGACATGGAGGAGTGAGACTGTAGGAGTAATTCCTGCAGCTGCAGTCTCTATCTACTTAATTGGGGTTGGAGCCAGATGTCTGCAGCTGTGGCCTTATCTTGCCCTTTGAGGTGTCTCTGGCCTCACAGGTCACTACAGATCTCAGCCAGGACCAGTGATTCATAGAGGTTCACTTACTATGGATCAGCTCCTGTCGCCAGACAAGGGGCCTAGGCCTAGGACAGACTCACAGATAAACATAGAAAGCCAACTAGTTCAATTTAAATCCTGCGCAGAGCTGCCTCATAGTGGTTTCTAACATCTCCTTTTTGTTTTTGTAACAACAGCTGGATCAGGGACATAAGTCCATTACTCCACTCCTGAATCAGGTGTCATAAATACGGATACTGCCAGCAGAGCCATTAAGACAACCAAAAGATTTTCAGGGGTTGGTGGAATTCCCCTTCTGTGACTATGTCTCTAGCCTCATAAATGGTTGTTTGGATGTCGCTCCACTGAGTCACTTGTCCTCTCTCCTGGTCTCTCGGGGGAGCTGGAGATGGATTCTCTGGCTGATAGGCAGGTCTCTGTGGGCCCAGGTTGTCAGAGTCATCACATAAGGCTGTCTCCAGCATAGGTCATGTTTCCCACCAATGCTGAGTATTTCCTGTGGATCTTTCACCTGTTAAGACACAAGCATAACCTCGCTTCCACATTATTAGCTGAATTAGTCCTTTAAAGTTTAAACTAAGCATGGAAAAGGCAAAACAAAGCCTATCTGTGGGAAAAACAGGAATGTTAAAAAAAAGCAGTCTTTTATTTATTTATTTTTTTATCGGTACTAAATAAATTATGATGAGAGGCCAGTCTCTGGGAGCTGCAGTTGGATCTGGCAGTCCTGGCTGCAGCGCCCCTATAGGAAGTAAGCGGCATTACAGCTCTTAAATCTTCTAACAACCTCCATTTGCCTGACTTCTTTATAATAACAAAGACAGGAGTATTCCAGGGGCGGACTGAGCTTTCTAAATGTCCTAGCTGCAATTGCTCTTCAACTAATTTGTGTAATTGAGTTAGCTTCTCCTTTTTAAGGGGCCATTGATCTACCCAGACAGGCTCCTTAGTTTTCCATTGTAGAGGCGGAGCTGTTTTGGGGGGAGAAGCATCAATGGTAAAAAAAACCTGCTGATATCCGATACCTTGCCTGTCATTTTTAGGTGTAATCTTAACAGGCTCCTTGATTCCCTGTAAGTTTTTTCCTAGTCCTTTGTCTTTCTGATATCCCATTTTAATCATCATTTTCTTAATTTTAGGATCTGAATCTATTTGCTCAGTTTCCAAATCAGAACTTGTTTGTTCAGCTTTAAAATCAGAATCACCAGTCAGCATTAATTTCCACTTTTGTAACAAATCTCTTCCCCACAAGTTAACTGGAATAGGTGCCACACAAGGTAAAAAGAAATGTCTTTATTGGTCTGTTCCCTCATAAGGCAAAGGTGAGGTACTCTGTAACAGGTGGTGAGGGGTCCCCAGTGTGATAAGGGAGGTGGGGCCCTTTGTGTCAGCCGTGTGGCAGGCTATTGTTCTGATGCAATTACAGACACATCTGCACTGTGTCTATTAGACCTTCAAAGTATTTTCATTCTTTTTTTTTTTTTTTTGTACCTGGGATCAAACTTATGATCTCAGCTTTACCAGGGCAGGCCCTTAGACTGCTAAGCTAAACCCTGGACCACCCCATTAATTTTTATACAACACATAGGCCTGTTTCTAGTCACTTTCTGTGTAAAATAAATTTCTCTTTTTGTAGTCTTGCTCTGAGGATCTTGCTCCCTCTTGAGCTGTCTATACTTAACAAAAGAAGGCTTCTCTATAGGTAACAAAATCAAATGTATCGCTTAGTCCCCCTGTTCAAAAACCCAGAGATCCATAGCACATGCAGGAACTTGTATCTTATCCTGACAATCACCATCAATCACACCAGGCATAACAGTTATTCCTTTTAAATTTAGATGAGCCTTTCCAGGACAAGACCCCCTTCAGGTGGGGGACCCCAAAGTCCTGTGGGAATTGGGGTGGGCTTGTCACCTCCAATGAGAGTGACTCTGCAAGCTGCAGGAAGATCTAATCCTGCACTTTGAATCATTCCCCTGGTGAGTGAGGTAACATCTCTCTGGGGAGCCACCTCTGATGCTGTTCTTGAATTTGCTGGCAAATTTGCACTGGGTAAAGTTGACTGGCACTTCGGCTCACAGGCTGTGCCTCCTCTATTGTTTTGCAGGCCTGAGGAAAGGTCCTCATCTCCATCCCATTTTTTGACAACGGTGTACCATCCTTATGGAATTTAGAATGACAATATTTGGCCCAATGCCTCCCTTTTTGGCATCTCAGACAGAGTCTAGGTGTGGAACCTGAGCCCTCCTCACCAGAGGCACTTTTCTCTTGCCGTACTGCAGCTGCAGCATCTGTCCTATTAGATCTAACAAGAACTCTGCAATTTTTTCTAGCATGTCCCCTTTCTCCACAATTAAAACATTTTATATTACTCCTTTTTGCATTTGTAAGACCAGCCATAACCTGAGCCATCATAGCTGTCTTACAGGACTCAGTTCCAATGTCCTGACATGCTTGAGTATATGCTGTTAAATCATTAGTTGACTTTACAGAATTTAAAGCCTGTTTACAATCCCAATTAGCATTTTCATATACTAATTTTAAAGTTAAAATGTTTGCACCTTCTGTGTTTGATACCTGTCTGCAAACAGCTTCTTGTAATTTTGCCACAAATTGAGAAAAGGGTTCCTGGGGTCCTTGAAGAATATGTAAAAAGAACATCACCGGAGCCCCATCCTCTGGAATAGTTAATTCTGCCAATATAGCTCTTCTGCCAGTATCGCTCTTCAGGACATCGAATCTGCTCCTCAAGTGGTGGTGCATATATCCCTGTCCCAGAAAGCATTTCCTCATTTATTGCTGGACATGGGTTGGGACCTGTCTTGTTTTTATGAGCCTGCTCCGAAACAAGAGTTTTTAGCTTTACATCAAAATGAAGGAATTGAGCAGGAGACAGGCCTGTTTGTGCCAAATGCTTGATATCATATGGTGTCAATTGGTATGTATCCAAAACATTTTGCAAGAGTTTGGACTCCATTGTTAACCACACTTTGTTTAAGATATTTTAGCAGTTGTATTTCAAAAGGCTATGAACAAAATACTCCTGATCATTAGCATCTCTTTCCATTCCAACTGGGAAGCGAGTAGGGAGGGTATTATTCTCTCCCCATGTAGCTGCCTCTTCCCTCACTGCCTGTAAATTTTTGGATAGAGCCCTATGAGATATTTTTTGTAAAGGCTCCAGCTCCTGCTGAGGTGATCCCTCTAGGGATTTTGTTTTGGTGACAGGAGTCTCAGCAGGAAGCTCTCTTCCTTCCAGGTCCTGACTCAGAGACTATTGACTGTGAGCTCTTTAAGGGACTTAAAACTGAACCGACCAGATTCCAAGTTGAGAACCTCTCAGGAGAAATGACTTGCCCTGCCCTGTGTGCCTTTTAAAGATTTTCTCCATCTCTTTCCCAAATATCAATTTCTACAGTGCCTGTTGGAGGGAACCATGGATTATGTTTGGTTACCTCTTTAACACTTTTGTTCAGTCTTTCTTTGGCACATGAGCCCCTGAGCATTTAAGCAGGCTTTGGAGCAGTTGTAAAGACCTTTGCTCCTCGGCGGAAACCTTTTGCTCCATATTTTACTCCCAGAAAAAATGGCTTTTTACAGCAGGAAGACTCACCCTTTTTCTTTCCTCCCTTCTCTCCAGGCATCCCTGGTGAAGTTTTCTTCCTGTGAAGGCCTCCTCCATATCCAAACCTTTCCTCTCTGGGTGGACTTACTCATTCAGGCTAAAATTCCTAGTCCAAGGATTTTAGGTCTCTGTTCCAGGCGCCAGTTATTGGGTCTTGACTTAGATCCCCAATCTTCCAAACGAGTGTACAGTGAAGGCTTAAATAAAATGAGACAAGTGGCATGATTTTAGGGATCCAGGAGGGTCAAAACCCTTCAGCTGAGCTCGAGACTCTGAGGACTAAGACAAAGACTTCTCTGGAATGCCCATTTTTAATAGGTCCAACAGCAAGGGGTGGAGAAACTGAAGAAAGCACAGGCAATGAGCAGGACCTTGGGAGTCACTTCAAGGGCATCTCCAAGTAATGAATCAAGTCAATTCAGTAGCACTGTCTTATCATGAAGACATGGTAGGAGTGAGACTGTAGGAATAATTCCTGCAGCTGCAGTCTCTATCTACTTAATTGGGGTTGGAGCCAGATGTCTGCAGCTGTGGCCTTATCTTGTCCTTTGGGGTATCTCTGGCCTCACAGGCCACTATAGGCCTCAGCCAGGACCAGTGATTCATAGAGGTTCACTTACTATGAATCAGCTCCAGTCATCAGGCAAAGAGCCGAGGCCTAGGACAGACTCACAGATAAACATAGAAAGCCAATTAGTTTATTTTAAGTCCTGCTCAGAGCTGCTTCGCTTCATAGTGGTCTCCAGCACCACACGAGGTCTGGAGAAGGAGCACCTCATCCGCACTGTGGGAGTCTGAGGAGGCTTTCAAAGGAGAGGACACTTAAAGCTGGGCTTTGAAGGATGAGTAGGAGTTTGCCAACATGGGAGCAGTGAAACTGGAAGCTCAGTCACTGCTTATGAGTCTTTTTCCCTGTCTCTAGCGACTGTCCCTTCTGCCGGATCTGCCACGAGGGTGCCAACGGGGAGAGCCTGCTGTCTCCATGTGGCTGTACTGGCACACTGGGTGCTGTGCACAAGAGCTGCTTGGAGAAGTGGCTGTCCTCGTCCAACACCAGCTACTGCGAGCTGTGCCACACGGAGTTTGCAGTGGAAAAGCGACCCGGGCCCCTCATAGAGGTACTGTGAGGACCCTGAGAGAGGGGGGTGAGGGATGAGGCAGGTGGAGACAGAGCCACCTCAGGGGTCACCTTTATCTCTGTCCTGGGGTGGCCCCTGCTTCCCTGTTCAGATTCATCATCTCCCAGCATGCATTTGTGAGGTTGAAGCAGGAGGATCACAAATGACTTAGCAAGACACTGCCTCAGAATAGAAAGGAAAAATGAGGGCTGTGGGTGTAGCAAAGTATGAGCACCCTTGGTTCCATCCCCAGTACTGGAAAATAAAATTGCTGTCTGCCTCACAAGTATTTCTTGGACCTCTCTGGGTGCCCTGTGTTGTGTCTGGTTCAGGAGTCCTGGCTCCCCAAAATACATGTCTAGGAAATCACTGAAGCAGTGAGTGGTAGGGAAAGAAGCTGCCCAAGTTGGGCTCAAACTTGTGATCCTCCTGCCTCAGCCTCCCAGAGTGCTGGGATTACAGGTGTGTGCCGCTACACCTGGCCAGTTTGGTGTTTTGGCGACACCCAGGTGGCTGGAGAGGGTCAAATTCGAAGTGGCCGTGGGCCAGCCCAGCATTTAGACTTCAGCCTGAGTATGGCATTCGTGGTGGCAGTGCAGTGCCAGGCGTGATGGGTGTTCCTCCCTGGTCACCTGGCATGGATGAAAAGCCCTGGCCCACAGGGAGCTGGGCTATAAGGAGATTAGTGGGGACCAGGTCCAGGCCTGCCTGAGCCCTTCCACCTCCTCTCCAGATCCATATGCTGCACCTGTTCAGGCTTCCCTTCCTACCCCAGGACTTTTGTACCTGCTGCTCCTGCAGCCTGGAGTGCTACCCCTGCCCTCCATGCACCTAACTCTTCTGCTCAGCTGTTCTGGGGCTCATCAATCCTTGGGCAGCCATCTGTGCCTCCCTGCTAGGGAGAGTGGACAGTGGGCAGTGACCCTTCCTTTTTACAGAGATTGGGTGAGTGACATCATCTCTCTAAGTCGGTCTGTCATCTATAGGAGGCAGCGTTGACTAGAGGCTGAGGCTATGGCGGCCCCAGATAAGGCTCCTAGGTTCTAGTTCTGGCTGGTTTATAGATTATAAATTGAGAAATCCCTTATTTGAAATGCTTGTTACTGCAGTATTTTTTATTTTTATTTTTTTGCTTTCTTTTGTTATTTTTGAAACAGATTTTTGATATATAGCAGGCTGGCCTAGAACTCACTGTGTAGCCCAGGCTCACCTCAAACTTGTAGAAAACCTCTTGCTTCAGCCTCTTAAGTACTGGGATTACAGCATCGCCCACCACGCCTGGCTTTGAAATTTTTAAAATTCTGGAATATTTGCATGCATAAAATGAGCTATTCTGAGGATGGGACTGAAGTCTAAGAAGGAAATGCATCTGTTTCTTATACACTTCTATACTTTGCCTGAAGTTAATTTTATACAATGTTTCAAATAAGTTTGGGCATGAAACAGAGTTTCCTGGTGTGGAATCTTCTATTGTGGGGTCAGGTTGGTGCTCCAAAGATTTTCTATTTTTAAGCTAGGAGCGCTGCCTGGCACACATATGTCATCCCAGCAATGGGGAGACCGAGGCAAGAGGATCACTAGGAGTTGGAGGCCAGCCTGGGCTACATACACAGTGAGGCCCTGTCTGAAAAAAAACACACTACCAAAGCCAGAAGAGCTGGTGGGAGGTCCAGACCTGGGGGTCCTGCTGCCGCCCCTCAGCTGCTCCTCTCCTCTCTGCTCCCTCTGCAGTGGCTGAGAGACCCGGGGCCCGGCACGGAGAAGCAGACGCTGTGCTGCGACATGGTGTGTTTCCTGTTCATCACGCCGCTGGCCGCGGTCTCGGGCTGGCTGTGCCTGCGCGGGGCCCAGGACCACCTCCGGCTGCACAGCAGGCTGGAGGCCGTGGGGCTCATCGCACTCACCATAGCCCTCTTCACCATCTACGTCCTCTGGACGCTGGTGAGTGGCCGGGATGGCCCTGGTAGAGCCTGAGCCCCTGAGCCCCAAGCTGCGGGGGGTGGGAGTGAGCGCTGGGGGTGAGGCAGGCAGAAGCAGGAGGCAGAGAGAGAAAGAGGGAGGGAGGATTACTGGCTCGCTGGACTTTGAGCTCAGCCTAAGGAATGAGGGGGAGGGGAGAGGAATGGCAGAGGGGGAGCAGAGGGAGTCTGTTTTAGTTATTTTCTTACTGCTGATAGGCACAAGTTAAAAAAGAAAAGATTTGTAGAGGATTCAGTCCGTAAATCTGCTGGCTGAAAGACAGGGTGGTATCGCAGAGGTGAAACAGTCCACAGCAAGGCAGGCAGGAGGCAACCAGCCTTCCTTCCTGCTCCCTTTTATTCTTTTCAGGTTATGTGCCCCATGTCCTTAATCTACATTCACACACCCTGCATTCCAGCCACCTCCAAAAAGCCCCAGCTATGACCACATGAGGCTGGGGGGAGGCACATCGAGATACAAGCCACAGCAAAACCTATCTATAAAAAAAAAAAAAAGGAGAAGGAGGAGTGGGCATAGTGGTACACTCTTGTAATTCTAGCACTCTCGGAGGCTGAGGCAGGAGGATTGCAAGTACCAGACCAGCCTTGGGCAATTTAGTGACTTAGCAAGACCCCGGCTCAAAATAAAAAATAAAAAAGGCCTGGGATGTAGCTCAGTTTAAAGGCCCTGGGTTCCATCCCTCCAATCTTTTGTGTGCAACAGTTCACACATTTGACACACATCTGGTAAGCTTTTATTGTCTGTTGATCTCACACGTGTCTGAGATTTTGTGTGAAGTGCCTGATGATGTTTGCACAAGGATGGCACAGGGCTTCTGCACTGAGTTACACCCCTAGTCTTTTAAAATTTTTAAATTAGTCATGTGATCCTCCTATCTCAGCCTCCTGAGTGCTGGGGTTACAGGCCCCATGTACCACACCTAGCCTTACATTTTTGTTGTTGTAGGCACTGTTTCGCAATCTGCTTATTTTCACTTTGTTGGTGTCCTTTAAAAAAATAAGGCAGCCACCCAGCACTCCTGTACTGTATGGCCTGTCCTGTTTATTTAACCAATCCCTTCTGACAGTCTCTAGGATTCTTTCCAGTGTAGATTCCGCCCCCCTCTTTTTTAAAATCAACACTGGGCACCAGCTGTGCCATTTTCTTTTCTTTCCCATCCCGCTGTGTGTGCTAGGCAGGCACCATTCCACTGAGCCCCATGATTATTTCTGGAAAACTGAGTTGGTCAAGGGGGTGTCAACCACTGACATTCCTTCTTTCATTTTTAAAAATAGACTTTAGATTTTTATAGCAGCTTTTAGGTTCACAGAGAAACTGAGCAGAAACTTCTGAGTGTTTCCATTTTTGGGGGGGTACCAGGAATCGAACTCATGACCTCTCACTTGCTAAGCAGGCTGAGCGTTCCCATTTATCAGCCCCCTCCCCATAGATGTCCAGTTTCACACCATCAACAGCCTGCACCAGTTCAGCACATATGGCTTTTCATTTGGTTTTGTTTTGAAGTGGTCTCACTATGGAGTCCAGGCAGCAATCCTCCTGCCTCAGCCACCTGAGTTATGGGATGACAGGCGTGTACCACCATGCCTGGCTTGGTTTTGCACATTTGTAGCAATCAGTGAATCTTCCAGATGCGTCTTGGCACCCAGAGTCCACAGTCCACTCTGCCACATCAAGTGGATGCTTGGTAGTACATCTTCTGTGGTTCTGACATGTAATGATGTGTGTCCCCTTTCCGGCATAATAGTGCATATTTTTATTGCCCTACAGATCTTCCAGAAGGCATGTGGCTGTCATCCCAGCACCCGGGAGGCTGAGGCAGGGGGATTGCCATGAGGTCCAGGATAGCCTGGAATACATAGTGAGTTCAAGCCCAGCCTGAACTACATAGAGAGACCCTATCTCAAAAAAACAAAACAAAACAAAAAAACACAAACAAAAAAACAAAAAAACAAAAAAAAAAACAACTTCTGTGCTCTGGTTACTCATCCTCCCTTTTCCCCCAGCCCCCGGCAGGCCTGATCTATCCCCTGCCTCCTTATTTTGCTACTTCCATAATGTCGGGGAATTGGAGCAATGCAGCATGGAGCCTTTTCTAGATTAGCTTCTCTCACTTAGTCACATGCATCTAAGGTTTCTCAGTATCTTTTCATGGCTTCTCACTTCTTTTTATATATTTTTTTCAAGGTGCTGGGGATGGAACCCTGAACCTTGTGCATGCCAGGCAAGCATTGTATCACTGAGATATTCCTACCTCTTTCTGCTTTTTATTTAACTTTTGTATTTTTTGAGCCAGAGTTTTGTTCCGTAGTACAGGCTGGCCTTAAACTCACTATATAGAGCCCAGGCTGGCCTCAGATTTGCAGGGATTCTCCTTCTTCCTCAGTTTTCTGAATACTGGGATAATGGGCATGTGCCACCACACTTGATTTGTTGCTTCTTTTCATCACTAATCTATTGTCCCTGTGGCACATCCTGGTTACTTCCCAGTTATAGCATTCTTGTGACTAATATGACAATTTAATCCCTTCTACCAGAGGCTGAGGCAGGAGGGTGCAAAGGCTGAGCCCAGCCTGCACAATTTAGTGATGTCTGGATCTAAAAGTAGCTTAGCACGGTGATCTCAGGTTCAATCACCATACCACAAAACAAGGAAGAGAGGGAGAGGGAGGAGACAAAGCATGAACCAGGACCCTGCTGCAGGCGGAGCCAGGTATCATGGGGCGCCTCTTCCTCCTTCAGCCAGGGGAAGCCTTCTGGGCCTTCTCACCCATGACAGGACTGCCCCGCAGGTCTCTTTCCGCTACCATTGCCAGCTGTACTCGGAATGGAGGAGGACAAACCAGAAAGTCCACCTGAAGATCCGAGACGCAGATGGCCCCGAGGACACCCACCACTCCCCGCTGGCAGCCAGACTCCTGAAGAAGGTGGCTGAGGAGACGCCTGTGTGAAGGTGTCTAGGTCAGCAGAGAGGCCAGAGGCAGTTGGAACCTCTGGGCCTCTGGGCCTGGAATCCACTTGGGCCTTCCTGCTCGGCCAGAGTACCCTTCCAGTGGAGCCCGTTCCATGATCCCACATGAACACATTTTTCAGGTTTTTTGCACACTGTTGGACATGACAAGGACAGACAGACAAGGTCCTGAGTTTCAGACGGAGCATGCACCCTGATCTCATTCTGAGGTCTGTTTGGCACCTCCTGGGCCAGCAGCCATGGTGGGTGGGATCGTCAGGGTTGCTCTTGGGCTGGAAGGTCCCAGCAAGCTTCTTTCGCTTCTCTGTATCTGGCAGGCTTGCTTTCCTGGCCTGCACCCTTGACTTTGTAAAGTTTCACTGTGTTTCAAAACACACCACCCCTGAATGAATAAAAGGAGCCTTTGCTGGATGAAACAGACTCAGCAGTTACATTTCAAAAGGGCTCAGAGTGAGGGACAAAGGGGAGGGATCCATTTTGAAGCCCACAGGGAGAAACAGTGTGAGTTTTCACAGGAAGAGCAGGTAGCAGGGTAAACATCATAAATGATTTTAAGACTAGATAAGGAAGCCGAGTGTGTGGCACTAGCATAATCCCAACTCTAGGGAGGCAGAGGCAGGAGGATTTCTGCAAGCTCAAGGCCAGCCTGAACTAAGTAGTGGGAACCTGTCTTTTAAAAAAAAAGAAAAAAAAGAAAAAAAAGAAAGAAACAGAGGTCACCCAAGAACAGTTTCCACTCGATCTCTCCCAGGGGCTACCATGCCGGGCCCTTTATGCTCACTAGAGTAACTAATTATCATGCTGTGCTATACTTATCAGGGCTCAAGGTGGATGAGACCCAATATCCTTTCCTCCTCTGGCTCTTGTTAGCACCCTGTGGGAGAAAGAAACTATTATCACTTCCACTTTATAGGTGAGAAGATTAAGGCCCAGTGCTAAGAAACCCCAGGCAGCTGCCTGGTGCCAGGGTCTGTGCTGCCCCTTTTGGAGCTTGAGCCTTGCTTCCTCAGGAGGCCTCGAAATGAGGTCAGTCCAGAGAATAGCAGCACCTTCCTGAGGTGTTTTACTGGCATCCACCTGCGTTTAATGACGAGAGCAGCCCTAAAAGGCGGGTTCAAGGGGTGTCTCTTATTAAGCCTCTTGCAGATGAGCAAACTGATCTTCAGGGTACTGGGGCAACTGGGCTTAGGGTCCTGCACTTTTGTCTTCTGGTATTGGTGTATCCACACAGGAAGCTAAGCCCTTTCAGCCAGGCTGGGAGGGCAAGGGGAAGCCCATTTGTTAAAGGACAAAGAGCCTGCATGGCCTGTAGGACAAGCAGCTGGGAGGCTTCCAAGCTGGAACAGTGTGAAAGAGGGATAGGGCTCAGAGGCCTCCAGGCAGCAGTAACGGGTTCAAGGGGGACCCAGTGTCTGCAGAAGCCGACTCACACCCAAGCATGCTGCCTGGTGCTCACTTCTCAGGCAACTTCAGAGTGTGTTGCCCCTGGAAACAATACCAAGATGCTCAACCATAAACCATCAGATATGGTGAGCCATGCATGGTACTGCACACCTAAATCCCAGCATTCTGGAGGCTGAGGCAGGAAGATCGCTGTGAGTTTGAGACTAGCATGGGCTACATACTGAATATAAGGTCAGCCTAAACTGCATAGCCAGAGACCTTGTCTCAAAAACAAACAGACACCACAAAAAAACAAACAAAAAGCCCCCAACCAAGTAAACAAACAGAACCATGAAATTCATTTTCCTTGTAAATCTCATTTTTAAAACAGTTTTAAAACAGTCTCCCTGGCCTTGAATTTATGGCGATCCTTTTGCCTCAGCTTCTCCACTGGGATTACAGGCTTGCGATACCACGCCCAGCTTGTAAATCTCTTCTAGTACTTTCAATTATGTTGAGGAGAAAGTTTTATTCGGTATTTATTTGGTGTTGACCACTGTGTTAGAATGAGCTATCTTCCAGGAACCCCCAAAGAAGACTGCTGTATTTTTGGCCGAGTTCTAGTTACAGACAGTTTGCAGTGACTAGAACCGAGTTCATGCGCATAGGTGTGAGGTGTGCACTCCTTCCCTAGTGTACTTAGGGTCGGATGTAGTCGTCACTAAGTATCTAAAGCAAATCTGACGCGGGAATGAATGAATCGACAGAGGCCGGTCAGCGCCTGCGCCCGTCGGAGGCGTGGCCTGTGGGGGCGTGGTCTGAGTAGGTAAAAGGAGAGGAAGCGGGAGCCGTCCGCGTCGCGCGCAGGCGTTAGTGGTCACATCGGGTCACGTGAGCGCGCAGGCGCAGCGCCTCTCAGCCCGCTCCCTCACACAAAGCCCAGACGCGGAGAAAATGGCGGCAGGGGTCGAAGCAGCGGCCGAGGTGGCGGCGACGGAGCCCAAAATGGAGGAGGAAAGCGGCACGCCCGGCGTGCCGAGCGGCAACGGGGCTCCGGGCCCGAAAGGGTGGGTAGTCCACGGTTTCTGGTCCTGGGTCGGGCGGCCGCGTGGCGCTCCGTTAAGTCTGTTGGCGGCCTCCCGGCGCGGCCTCGGCGTCGGCCCTTCCCGGCCCGGGTTGGGGGATCGCAACTGTGAGCGCGGGAGCCGAGTGTCCCGGGAGTCGCCTTCTGGGTCGCTCTCGACTGCCGCGCTTCGGTCTCGGCTTTCGTGACCCCTGCAGGCCGGGTCGAACACCACCGGCGAGGCCTCAGGCCCGGCCGCTGCGTGCGTAGACGATGGCGCGGGTGCGGGAGTTGGGGACCCTGGAGTCCGAGGCCTGGCGCTCGGCCGGCCGCCGGTCGGGTGACCTTGGGCGAGCGGTTTCAACCCTCGCCTCTGGGCGCCAGATCTCGGTTTCCCGATCCTGGAGGGAGGCGAGGAGGGAGCCCACACGGCAGCCTTGGCAAACGGTCTCGGGGGGGGGGTGATGGCGGGTGGCGGCGCGGGGCCGGGGCGCGGAGAGGCTGGGTCGGTTCCCTCTGCCCCCGCCCGGCCGGAAGTGCCGGGCCCGAAGCCCTTCCGCCCCCCGCTCGCTCTCCAGGTGCGCAGTAGGGATTAGTGGCGGGATCCGTGTTCAGCCTTAGAAACCGACAGGCCTGATGGTGACCCGCTTCCGCGTTACTGGGAAGCGATCCCTAACTTAGAAGGGAATCATTCACTCCCAGACTGTCACCTTCCCCAGGCCTGTCCGGGGCTCTGTCTTGCCTCTGGTTCTTGGTTTTTAAAGTTGACAGAGGAAAGCGTCAGCTTGTGTCCGGTGAAAGCTACGCATTCTGATCACAGTTGCTGGAGAGAAAGGTGCGCAGAAATGTTTTGACTCCGAGCATAGCAACCGTGGAGAATCAGGAAAGCTTGGCACATATTAAATTTGCATTTCCCGTATTTTTCCCCTATTGAGGTGAAAGATACATAAAGTTTGCGTTTTAACCTTTTTAAAAATTTTTTAAAAATTTATTTATTGTGAGACAGGGTCTCTGTAGGTAGCTCGGGCTGGGGGTAGGCTGGGACTGGCCTGTAACTCATTGTGTGTAGCGCAGACTGGCCTGGAACTGGCTTAGATCCTCTAGCCTCAGCGTCCCCAGTACTGGGATTACGGTCATGAGCCATCACGCCCGGACTGTGCCTGACCTTTTTAAAAACCATTTTTAAGTGTACAGTTCAGTTTGATGGAGCACATTGATTGATAGTGTTGTGCAACTGTCGCCACTATTCCTGTCCAGAGCTTGTTCATCATCCCAAATAGAAAGTGCAGCCTTAAACCCTAACTCTTCATATTAAGCTTTCATAATTTCTGTTATAATTTATGTCTGTGATTTTGCCTTCTCAGATTTTTAACTCGGGGAAACCCTTGATAGTTTGTAAGCTTGAAAGTGAATATAGTGAATTATGTTAATTGACATTGACTCTCTACTATTGTTAAACAACAAAGTTGGAGAAAATTCCAGGTTCTCTCCTTAGGTGAATACAGCACCATGATTAACTGGTCCTTAGACTTCAACAGAAATGTACCCCCTAATTATTCCCAACATTTTATTGTTGAAATCTTTGGATAGTGATGTTTCATTTTTAATTTTTCACCGTTTGTATAGGGTGCCTGTTAGAATTTTTGAAGGCCTTGTTTGAGGGCTTTATGATACATTTTTACCAGGCAATGGATGTCTGTAATCCCAGCACTCAGGAGGCTGAGGCAGGAGGATTGGTGCCAGTTTGAGCCTAGCCTAGGCTAAGTAGGGAGACTGTCTCAAAAGGGAAACAAAACAAAGATAAAGTTGCTTCCTGTATACAGATTGAAGTGTTGCTAGCACCTTGTGAGGTGAGAGGTTGAATCTGTTACAGATGAGATAGCACCAATGATACATTTTTGAAATTTTCCAGTCTCCATTTTCAAGTAGCCATTTTGTGCCTGAATCATTTGATAGTGCTTTAGAGTTAACGAAGCCTTTGTTGGAAAAAGCCCAAGCCTGGGACTGGTTTACCAGAGTGTATATACTTAAGGAAGATAGTAACACTTGGCTATTTTGTAGGCCCTGTGGAAAAGTTGTGTTTGCACCACAAAGTTCTTGAAGCCATAGTCCTGAGGAAGGAGAGTGGTAATTGTGCCTGTTAGCAGTAGAGAGTGGGAAACCCCACTCTCTGGGAGGGGGCTCCTTATTCTCCTCCTTGGGGGTGAGGATTGGTAGATGGTTGAGATGAGGTGGAGAGGACATCAGGCGTAAATGAAGCTTTTGGGTGTGTTTTATAAGTGTATTTGTGTTGCTGGAGATTGAACCCAAGGCCTCTACTACTGAGCCACACCCCCCAGCCATTGTTCTGAAAAACTGAGGTTTCTCCACTAAGGTGGAGAGCTGGAGCCAGCTGGTGGGCAATGAATTCAGATTTTTATCTTGAATGCTTTTGAGAGATGGGAGGAGAGTAGAAACACGGTTCTTCTGATTGATGTCAGCACCCAGAGAAGGCTGTGCTGTAGACCCAAAAAAAGCAAGTTTGGTGGAGCCCCCAGACTGGAAATCTTGTCTGCAGTTACTTCTCTGGGTGGTGCTTTATTTTGATGAGAAATATACCCATTTAAAGTCAAGATGAGGGTACAGAGTAGATCTAGTTGCAGAAACAAGCGTTTGGAGGGACATGGAAGATTAGGTTGTTTTATGCGATTTTTTTTTTTTTTTAAATTCAGTAAAGGTTGTATAAAGGATTTAAAGTCAGTGGTTTGGTGTGGTGTTTTTCTTTGTATGTTTGAGACAGGATCTTGCTGTGGCATCCAGGCTGACCTTGTACTCACCAAGTAGCCCAGGCTGGCCCCGGATCCTCCTGCCTCAGTCTCCCGAGTTTTAGGATTCAGGCCTGTGCCACAAAGCCCAGCCCCTTTAGGTAGTTTTGGGCTGAACATGTACTACTGCCTTATTGTTAAGGCAGTCTTTGTTGGCTCTTGGAAACTACTGTGGATACAGGTTCTGCTGGTTCTGCTGGTAAAGAACCTGATAGGTAAAGAGCCAAGTCATGTGGATAGTTAAATTGTGGATATGTAGCTAGAATAGCTCACGATCCACAATTTAACTGCATCAGAGGAGCTCAGGGTTTCAGGAATTTCTGTGAAATTCTATAAGGGATGGTTCTCAAGGACGAAGTAGGATTCTTTGCATTTCTGGGAAAGTACTGGAGGTTGAGTTGAGGACCTCAAAGGTGCTAATCAAGTGGTTTTCCACAGAGCTGCTGCTCTCCAGCCCTGACAACAAAAGTGTTTGAAACAAAGTCTCACTAAATTATCCAGGCTGGCCTGAAATCCAGCCTCTGGAGTAGCTGGGCATATAGGCATGTGCCACTGTGCCCAGCTGAAGGAGGGTTCTAGTTACTCAAAAATGTGACCAGAATTTGAGATTGCCTTGCAAACTATCTTTTCCTTGATTGGGAAACTTGCACAATAAGTAACAGTGCATGTTATACTTGGGAATGGTATGGAGAAGGTAATTTTCATTCATTCATTTGCTCATTTATTTTTTGAGTCTCACAATGTACTTCAGGCTGGTCTGGATTCAGTATGTAGCCCAACCTGTCTTGGCTTCCCCAGTGCTGGGATTGTAGGCATGCACCATTACTCTATTTAACCTAGTGAATATCGTAGGCCTTCATAGGGTAGGTAGTCCTTTTTGCTATTTGTGATCTTTGTGTACAATATAATACTAAATGTGGTGGAACAATGATTTGATAAAAGTCAGTTTTCAAGGATCTTACTGAAACAATTTCAAAGCCATGTTAAACATAATCTTGTTTTAATGGATTGGAAGGTACATAACATATTTTAGGCTCATCTTTATCAGTGTATTCCGAGATAGCAAGTTGACAGGTGCCAGAAAGATTTTTATTTTATCTGTTTAGCACTCTGGGTAAATAATTGAGTTTCACTGACAATTTAGAATCAAAAACCAGCTAGCAAAGAGAATATTGGTTCAAATGTGTAGTTTGCCTTATTAGGTCTATTGTGGTTTCAGTTTTATTGAAATATTACAAAATTATTACTTTATGTGACAGTTAAGCTGTTAACTGGAGTTAGGTTTGAAATTTAACGCGCATGACTAGAAACTTTGTCTGTTTTCTAATTGGCGAAAGAAACTATACATACTTTAAAATGTGCAGGTGGTAAGTTCACCACATGGGACCTTCCCTTGACTGAACTCAAGGCGATCTGGCCGTCACCCTCCCAAGTATCTTCCTATTCGTGGTTTTTCTCTCCAGTCACTTTTCCTGCCACTAGTCCCCTGCTGCCCCTTGATCAGCTTGTTCTTAGTGTACCTTAGCAGTTCTCAGTGGGTGCCCTCCCCCGCCGAAAATTTGGAAGTGTCTTAGAGAAATGTTTGCTTTTCATCTTTTGACTAGAGGGTGGAGTTGCTGTTGGTACCCTCCAACAGCTGTGGATATTTCTAAACAGACCTGGAGTACCCAGAGCTGCTCTCCACAATATAAGATTACCTGGAGGCCCAGCTACAGATTAGTTTGCTGGGTCTGATTTTCTAGAGTAGAAGGAATCATGCAGTATGTATTTTATTTCTGTATGGCTTCTTCCAGCATAATTATTTTTGAGATTCACCCGTGTGATAACATGTACTGTAGTGAATTTCTTTTTTTTTCCCCCCTCAGTACTGGTGATTGAACCCTGGGCTGTGGGTGTGATAGGCAAGTGCTATACAACTGAGTTAAATCCCCAGATCCCCCCCCCCTTTTTTTTTTTGTACTGGGGATCGAACTCACACCCTTGCGCTTGCCAGGCAGGCGCTTAAGCCACTGAGCTAAATCCCCAGCCCAACGGAAGTAGGTATTTTTTTTTTTTAATCTGTACCGGGGGTGGAACTCATGACCGCATCCTTGCAAGGCAAGTGCTTACGCCGTTGAGTTAAATCCCCAGCTCCCCAGACCTTTTGTGACATAAAGCTTTGATAAATTGCTGAGGCTGGCCTTGAATTTGCAGTCCTGATTCAACCTTCAACCTTCCACACGGCTGGGATTAGAGGTATGAGCGTCTGTGCCCGGCTAGTTCATTACTTTTCGTTGGTTAGTATTATTTTGTTGTATGGTGGGTGTTACAGATGAGTGGCTCATAGGTGTCAGTTTACTTTTTAAGAAACTAACACATTGTTTGCAAAGGTGGTTGTACCATTTTATATCCTCACTAGTTTTTGGTACCTTTTCTTATCTCTGTGTGTGTGTGTGTGTGTGTGTGTGTGTGTGTGTGTGTGTGTGTTTGAGACAGGGCCTTGCTCTACAGTTCAGGCTGGCCTTGAACTTACTTTGTAGCCCAGGCTGGCCTCACAGCGGATTCTCTACCTCAGTTTCTCAAGTGCTGGGGTTGCAGGCATGAGCCACCACACCCAGCAATTTTTGGAGACAGGATCTCACTGCATGGTTCAGGCTGGCCTGGAACTTGGGAGCAGTCCTTCCTCAGCCTCCAGAGTGCAGGGCTAACAGACATGTGCCACCATGCCAGACTGTGTTAATTTTTTGTATGTGATACTGAAGTATAGCTTATGGGTAAAACTGATAAGCAACTTTTGAGTTCCTTAAATACTGATCTTATTTTCATGTAAATAGCCAGTAGAGCTTATTTGCCGGAATAAGTGGTCAGATAATCCTTCATTGTTCCCTGAAATTTTTACTTTAAGAATTTTTCTGTTACAGATTGCTCATAAATGTCAGTTCTAATGTCTGTGATACTCCAAACAGGATATTAAAAAAAATGAATTTATTATCATTGCCAAATTATAATCTATAAGAATGTGCTACTAAATGGCTTTCAGAGTTGATTGCTATATACATTTTAGGACAAAGAAGGATTACCCCTCTTTTATCCCTGAAAGTAAGTGAGAAAACAGT
The DNA here is from genome assembly GCA_004027455.1 of Hydrochoerus hydrochaeris. Taxonomy (NCBI): domain Eukaryota; kingdom Metazoa; phylum Chordata; class Mammalia; order Rodentia; family Hydrochaeridae; genus Hydrochoerus; species Hydrochoerus hydrochaeris. Next base: position 103,843 of record PVLA01002303.1, on the reverse strand, counting down.
ATTGGGTGTATGTAAAATGACCTGCAGAGCACACGTCACATCGTCTGTGCTTGGAATGTGTCTTAGTTGGATTCTGTGGTGAATATAGTTGGTGGTAATCATTGAGATGTTCAGAAAAGTTAACTTTTTAAGAGTTGGAAGTGATAGAGAGTTTTCACCCTGTTTACTTAGGAGGAAACTTCATGGAAAGAGGAAAAACAGTAACAGAGTAGGGTGTATTTGCGGTAGTGCTGAGCCTTCATTTTGGGCACACCCAGCCGCACTGTATGTGATGAGCCATGTGACGGGGGGGGGGCGCGAGGTGTCAGCCCCACACCAGACTCCCAGCTTCACATAGTTTGTGCCTAAACCATAGGCAGATTGGTAGAGTACAGGTGTGAGGTGTGTTGTCACTTGCTGTGATTGTAATTACTTGTTTATACAGTTTGTTACAGGTGAGCTGAGCAGTCTGGAAACAGACTGGAAGTGATATTGTGTCACAACAATGTTTTAAATGTAAATCTTTAAATATTGGAGGCTTAAACAGCAGAGATGTTTCTATCTGCAGACCCTCTGATGGGCTGTAACATGTTGACCTATATTTTAATGCATTTCATTTATTTATTTATTTATTGGTACTGGGGTCAAACTTGTGACCTCACGCTTGCCAGGCAGGCAGTTATACCGCTGAGCTAAATCCCTGGCCCTTTAATGCATTTTTAAGAAACATTTTCCTTATTGGCTGCCAACAAGGAGGTGCTTTTGCAGGCAGTGTTCTGGTTGGCAGGCTTTGGTACAGGGCCTTCTTAAGCAGTAGATGGAGGAGTAGTTTTCCTGGGGGATTTGCTTTGTGATTTGCAGCCTCACCAGCAGGGTCTCTTGTAAAATTGGGGGTCCTGTTACTGAAGAACTCTAGTAGGAGTCTGGGATTGCGATAGCCATGACCCTTTAGCTGTGTGTGAAGGGTGTGAAGGGAGGTTTGTAGATTTTGCTTTGGTATAGTTCAGGGAAGAAGCTGCTTGTATGTCAGGTGTGGTATAAATCATACTAGTGTGATACCTTCACTGGCATGCGTGCTAGACTTGAATGTGGGGGCCAGGAAAGAAATATTTGAGGGTATACAAGTTTCCTTTGAGGAGGGTTGAGACAAGGTCTGCTGTAGTTCAGATTGGCCTCGAATTTACTACAGTCATTCCTGCCTCAGCCTCCTAGGTGCTGAGATTACACATGTGCACCACCATGCCTGCCTCTCAGAAAGTTACTTAAATCTGGGCATAGTGGCCCATGCCTAACATCCCACCACTTGGAAGGCTGAGGATTATGAGAATTTGAGGCCAGCCTGGCAAGTTCAAAGCCAGCCTGAAATACATAATGAAACTTTGTGTGTGGTGCACCCCCCAAAACATAAAGATTGTTAACTTGGAAGTTTTTCCAAGTAACTGTGTTACAAGAAAGTCCTGTAGTTACTTGAACACTGTCTGCCCACAAAAGGAAGCTATATCCTAGAATAAAGACCAGCCATTTAGTTAAATATAGCTTTACAAGTCGTCAATACATAGTCTTAGCTTGCTTGGTTATTTACTTATTTATTTATTTGTCGTGCATCACACACTTTGCCAGGGCCATTGGTTTGGGAGTCAGTGGCTGGGTTTTCACTGGTCATAGGGCTGCAGTCTTGGAATAACAGACTCTGAGGCTGCTGCTCCCTGCTTGTCACCTTCCATTGGTGCCTCCTAGGGTCAGAGCTGGCACAGAAAGAGCAGTGATCATTGCTGTCCACCGGTGCCAGGGCTTTCCCAGCCTCTACAGATAGTGACTTCTAGCTTGATAGCCCTCGCTGGGCTTTTGGAAGCATTTCTGTGTTCCTTTGTTTCAGTCTAAACCAAAACTATCTGCTTAGAGATGCAGTGTTACAGCTGGGAGGCACTAATAAATACTTTAATCAAAAATTGAAACAGGAAAAAGAAAAGGGAGGCTTGCAAAGGTAGAGTATCTACAGGGAGAGGCATGCCAAGAAAGCACCACCCTTTACTGCTGTGTCCTGTCTTCTACCTACCAGGGTTCCTCAGACTTGAAAGTTTACTGGATTCAGAGTGGCAGGGCCCAGCAATTTTTCTTCCCTCCCTCCTTTGCTTTCTTCCTGACTTCTCTCCCTTTCCCACCTCCTTGCCTTCTTCCCCTGCTTTCCTTTGTGCTGGGGATGGGACACGGGGTGTCATCAAACTTAATGCATGCTTCCTACCACTGAACCACACCCCCAGTCCCACTTTCCCTCTTGTGAGTTTCTTAAAGTGTAAAGTATATGTAAAATGTGCCAATTATGCTACCTGAAGTGTACAGTTACAGAGTTCCCCAAGCAGGAATATTTTTTCCCAGAACTTTACTTTCTTAAACAGTAACTCCCATTTTTGCTTTTCCCAGTCCCTACTATCTGCCTGTGAATTTGTTTGTTCTAGATATCTCATACATGCAGAATCATAACGTACATGTCCTTTAGTATCTGGCTAATTTTATAATATCCTCAAGGTTCATCTGTGCTGCAGTGTGTATCAGAACTTCATTTCTTTAGCCAGTGGGGTGGCACACACCTCTTGTTACCCCAGCACTCTGGGAGGCTGAGGCAAGAGAATTCAAGACCCACCTAGGGGTACCTAGTGAGTTCAAGGTCAGTCTGAACTACATAACAAAACCCCTGTCTCAAAATAAAAAAAACAAACCAGAACTTCATTCCTTTTGATGGCAAATAATATTTCATGCTGGATGTGTCATATTTTGTTCATTCTATTCATCTGCTGGTCAGCACTTTGTTTCATCTTTTGGCTTTTAATCAGTAATGCTGCTATAAATACTGATGTACACATCCTGGAGTTCCTGTTTTATATATTTTGGGGCAAATACTCTGGAAAATTACTGGGGTTATATAATAATTATGTATATAATTTTAAATAACTACCGCATACTTTCCCTAGTGAATGCACCATTTTATATTCCTGCTCCCCCTACAAAGACATTTTTATTAAGCTGAAATTGATTATGCCCATAAGTACCACCTTATTTCTGTTCCATGAAATCTTACAAGTGTTCCCTTCTGTTTTTTTTCCCCCCTTCTTGTTTTCATTTTGGAATTAATGCATCTCAGGCAAGAATTGGCCCACTCTCCTCTGTTGTAGCCCATGTGAGTGTTTGTAAGCCTGTGAGAGCAGGCTTTTCTTCAGGAGTGGTTTATCTCAGTGGATGAGTTTTAAGGAGCAGGTTACTATAACTTTTCTGTGGAGCACAACCTTGTGAATGTCTCACATCAAATCAGTCTTGGTTTATGTCATATTTAAATTTGTCCAACTGTCAACCTGGCAAATGATACGTATTGCCTTTAATATTGTGGTAATATAAACCCCCTCTCTTTTGAATTTAGTGAAGGAGAACGACCAACTCAGAATGAGAAGAGGAAGGAGAAAAATATAAAAAGAGGAGGCAATCGCTTTGAGCCTTACGCTAATCCGACTAAAAGATACCGCGCCTTCATTACAAACATACCTTTCGATGTGAAGTGGCAGTCCCTTAAAGACCTGGTTAAAGAAAAAGGTAATGGTACCGGTGGTGGAGTAGGGTAAGGAGGTCGGTGTGTCATCTTCTCTGTGGCTAATTCCTTGGTTACTCTTTGTCAGTGAAAGCTGTTCTGGGAGGAGCTTGTGTTCTGTCCAGGCTTAGAGGTCATCCCACCCCACTTTTTTGTGGTCCTGCCTGTGCGTCAGGATGGTGTGTATGGTCCCTTGATCTCCAAAAGATTTTACTGGCTTAATATGGTTAATAGGACTCTGATTAGTCTTGAGGGGAGCCTTTTTGTCCATTGAATTCTCACACTACTTGGAGAAGTTTTTCTTTTTACATTTGTTTTAAGCTTTTAAAATCTGACAGAAAGTTTGTTTAAATTTTGTGGCTGTCCTCTTGGGATCAAAATTTGGTAGCTGGAATGTGTGCTGCTCCGATTCCAAGCATAAAATACTAGCTTCAGTTAGGCTTCCTACCCCTGGGAAAAAAAACGGATAGGCAATTGGAGAATTCACAGTAAGGTATTGGCTGGTAACATGGTTCCTCGTTGGTCCACAATGGCCGAGTCCAGGTGTCCATGTTGTGGCTTAGGACAAACGGAAGCCACCCAACTTAGCTGCCACTAGGAGATCTGAGGGGGCTGCCCCTGGGGTCTCCCTCCTTGCCCTCGTAGGCTGCTTCATTGTCCTTTCCTTGCCCACTCCTGTCCTGCTGTTGCCTTCCTTTCTTCCCCACATGGCGGTCCTGCTGGTGGCACCTGGTTTAAGCCTAAACTATTGCTAGAGAACCATTTGTATGTCTTGAGCTTCCCTCTTCCCAAGGGGCAAGCTAGACTCAAATCATTCTTAATGGAGTCTTTCTGAAGGACTGAAAAGTACTGGTTTTCTGGAGCATTCATACTGAAGAGGGATGTGAGCATGATTTGTCAAATGATTGACACTTCAGTGACAAAGATGCCACTTGGGTAGGTCATTTTGGAATGTGTGCTGGTGCTGCCTGCATCGGGTTTTGAAACCATGAATGGCCACTGCCTTCATGATCCCGTCCCTGTTTGGGCCATGATGTGCAAGAAGCGCTAGGCACCGTGCACCTCTGTCCCACATGGTATTTCTCCAGGTAACACAGATGGAGCAGGTGTGTAAGGTGTGTTTCTGCCTTGATCAGCCAGATCATTCCCGCCAATACTCCTGGGCAAGAGTGCAGCTTCTGTCTGAAGGGTGTGTCCTGTGGCATCCCAGATGCAGTGTTCGTGGTTTTTGGGACTGCTGCTTCATTATAAGCTTAGACTTTCTGAGTTGGATCTCAGTCGAATTAGTTTTTGGAATAACTCCCAAATTTGTGTTCTTGTGATTTGGTTGAATTGCTGAATTGCTATTTGCATTGATAATAAGGTATAGTAGTTCCAAGAACCAGGAATGTGGCTTTGAAAATGTAATTGTTAGACTTGTAAGAGATTGCAAGCCAAATTCCTTTTTCATTTTTAGGAGTGTGTGAACCAGTTTTGGGACAAGATGGATAAAGTAGGTGACATTTTTACTGCTTAACCATTCAGCAATTCAGTTTTGGAAGCTTTAAAGCCGGTAGCAGCAGAGCAGCCATGCCATTTCTGGATGTAGAAGCAGTTCACCTCAATTTACTATTTTGCACTGTAAAGTGTGGAGCCAGGCTGGTGGTTGATTTGGATACTTCCAAACTGGTTCTCATATTCCCCTGGCATACTGCTATGAATGCCTGGGCTCAGCCCTTTTCAGTGTATTTTTGGTGTTGTAATTTAGAATTACAGGTGTGCAGTAAATCCATTATTTTTAACAAACGTTAAATGTTCTTGTTAAGTGCTCCCCTGTACTGGTTAAATTATTTTGCTGTTTAATTAAATTTTATGCAGTATTGGATTGTGAGTAAAGTGAGAAGAGAAAGGTAATGCTCACATTCAGTATATAAGGTCTAAAGAAGTTTACTATGTTTATATGTTTATGCCTCCTTGAGAAATGATCTCATTCTTTTCATTATGAGGTTTTGTAAATACATGTTAGGGGTGGGGATTTAGCTCAGTGGCATGAGCGCCTGCCTGGCAAGCGCTAGGTCTTGAGTTCAATTCCTGGTACAAAAACAAGAAATACATTTTAATTCATGTCTTGACATAGCAGTATGTCTTAAGTGTTTATTTAAATCTGAAATACTTGAAATCTTTTGGCAGTAGATCTTAAGTTTTTTGAAGACACACACACAAGAAGAAACAGCAGATAATGGTGCTTTTGCCCTGCAGGTGGTAATCTCCAGTGGGCAAACAGAGTGACTTGGGCACACACACTCCACCACTCTATTAGCCTGCATTTAGAGAGCTTACCCTGAATGAAAGCTGAGTCGGGTTGTTTGAGGAAACTAGTGGAGTAAGAGCTAGAATTAGTTCTTCTTAGCTTGGAAGTTTCCATCATTGCACAGTGTGTAATTGCAGCCTTTCAGAACCAAAGTAGTAGCTTTGGCAAGAGGGGGACTTTGGTAAGGATAGTCTTCTGTGAGTGTCTCACATACCCCTCCTGGACTCCAGATTTTCTTCTTGGCATCAGGGGTCCATTTCCCTTGTTTAGTTTTAGCAGTTAGCACTACTCAGGGAGGTCTGGTTAGTAATCTGACATGTGGCAATTGGTCCTTAGACCTTGCCCTTTAGAAAGAACCAAGAATGGCACCATGGTGAAATGAACGCTGGGAGCTATAAGGAGAAACTATGTTGGGAACTGTGTTTGGATGTGCACTGGCCGCTGTGTTGTGTTGCTCAGGCCTTCTCTGCCCTGTAGGCTGGGGAAGTAGATTATTTTCAGGAGTTCCTCTTGTCTTCAGTGTCTGCTCCTGCCTCACTGGCTCTCCTGGCCTTAGCCGTCTTGGAGAAAGGAAAAGTTTCTGTTGCTTTTCCTTGTGGCTGTGCCCAGTTTTAAATGGAGGTACAGTATCACATGGAACAGTGATGCTGTGAGTACCAGGGATTGTTAGATGACACTCCACAGATGTTTTACTGTGTGGAGTGGTGGAATAAATAAGGCTTTCTGTGAGGGAAAGGTGAGCTTGAGCTTTGTTTTTTCTTTTGTCTCTGGTGGGTGGAGGGGGGAGTTGCTGGAAATTGAACCTAGGGTTTTGTGTGTGCCAGGCAAGCTACATCCCCATCCTGATTTTGAACATTTTCAATGTATGTGCTGTTTGAGGACTTGAGATCCTATGTGAACAGAGAGAGCTCCATGCTGGGTCTGTTCTCCTGGCCTAGCTCGTGAGCTGGACCTGGGGGTGGAGCACCTGCAGCCTGGCTGGCCATGGAGCCCAGTGTTGGAGGAAGAAAGGAAGGTCAGTGATGTAGTTTACTTTCAGATCAATCCCAGGGTTAGCAGCAGTCAGTTTAACTCGTCTAAGCAAAGATTTCTTTAAGCCCTTAATCCTTCTCATTATGTATTGCATCACTTTAAGTAAATTTCAGATTCTGGCTGACAGAAAAATGAGGCCCAGAAGGCAAATACAGTCTCGAAAAAACCTTTGCAGGCTTTTGAAGACAGCCCACATTATGGGTCTGTTTTCAGTTAAATAAAATCACTACCCAGTGTACTAGCTCCTTTGTATTGTTCCTTGTTGGAAATTCAGCCTGGACTTTTTTTTTTAAATGTGTTACTATTTTACATATATATATAATGTTTGTTTCAGCTTCTCACACTAGTGAGACAATACAGTCTTTACACATGCATGTGTGATTTTTTTCACTTACGAGCATGGTCTCAAGTTGTATCCATTTACCTATAAAAGTCTCAAGTTTGTCCTTCTATATGTGTAATACTCCGATGTATAAACACTCCATCTTTTTTATTCATTCCTCAGTCAGTGTCAGCCTGGGCTTTGGAAATGCCCATTCTGCTGAAGCATTCATAGGTGTGAATCCTGAAGTTGAACCCAAGTAGTTCAGTCTGTATGGTGTACACTGGTCTATGGTCTAGAGAGGTCATACTTCTTTGCTTTTGTTCAAAATTGGAATAAGTGTGGGCTTGATCATTTTCTACATTGTCCATGAGTCAATCAGGCATGATATAAAATGATATAAAATAAAGATCTTGAGGCCAGGAGTGGTGTGTGTTTAGCATGTAGTGAGATCCTGTGTTCAATCCCTAGAAATCCCCCCAAATAATGAAAATATTTAAGACCTTATCATATGTGAATTCTGTTCAGTGAAGCTTTAGCTTTTTTTTTTTTTTTTTGTCTTTTTGAGACAGTGTCTCACTATGTAGTTAAGGCTGGCCTTGAGCTCTTTGTAACCCAGGCTGGTCTTGAACTCCCAAGGATTCTCCTGCCTCAGCCTCCCAAGTGCTGGGATTACAGGCGTGGACCACCATGCCTGGCCTGAAGCTTTAGCCTTTGTATTTCTTTATTTATTGTCCATTACAGATTAGAGCAGGACCAGGAACATAGAAATGAAGTGCTTTTTTGGTAAAAGCTTGCAAGAGTATTAAATCACAGTAGTTTGAAAATTGCCTGAGTTCTATGTGGATTGGTTATCTGTGTATCATCATGATGTGTTTTATTCTTCAGGCAATGTTTTTGTAATCTACTTAATTGCTGGTGAACTTGATTACCTGCTATTTTTAAAGAAGGTAGAGAATAACACGTGATGGTAGATATTTTTCAGTCTTATTAGTTTCCTTTATGTATTTTGATATTTAAAGTTGTAATCACATTTGTGTCAGCAGCCTACTCTTGGGATTCCATGCATTTTCCCATTCTCGGGAGGGGAGAGGAGCAGCGATATTCCCTGTTTATAGCCCACTCCTGAGGTTGCTCTGGGTGGTTCATTCTTTTAAACTCCACTCTGTGTGTGTTTTTTGGGCAAGTTTCGCCTTCATGTTTTTATTGATAGTTGTCCTGATTACACACATCTTTGTGCTGATCTCATACAACTGAAAGAGAAATGGTTCTTTAGAAGAAGCTTCAGGGTCTTCTTGGAGGGAAGTGTGAAGCGCAGATGGTTGCGTGCCCTGAAAGACTGGGCTGGTAGAGTTTCTCAGGGCAGAGCTGGGGGTGTTGTACATTGGTAGGGAATGCACTTAGTACCAGGGGTGCCTGAGGATAGTGCTACTCCTGCTGACGCCACCACTGTTCCATTGGGAAGGGGAAAGGTATTTTTAAAGCCAGTGTTTCAGTGTGGAAAGTTGAAGCTGGGTGTGTGCCATCACTAGAATGTTATGTGGAAGATGATTGTAATTTATAACCTGCTTTTTTGTTAAAACAATTACGATCAAGGAAAAAAATTGGGTTTGGGCTTGTTTTTAGGTTACAATAAGAGCTTTTTGATGAAAGTTTCTTTTATTGACACAGGTAGAAAACTTCAAATGCAGTAGTATTTGAATTCTGACAGTAAACGGTTGTCTGGAGTTAGAAATTGTGGGTGTAAGGTTGACAGTTGCCAGTCACTGCTGGTAGGAAGTACGCTTGGGGTCTCTTCCCTGTTTTGGCCTTACTTAGCGGTTTCATCAGAGTACACACTAGAGCTCTGGGTCCTGCATGACTGCTGCTGTTGAAATAAGTGGCTCTTAACATGGCCTCAGGAATGCCATGTGTTTGGAACTGCTGTACTTTCCTTAGGGTAAAATAAAGCCAGCTTGTTATGACTGTCCTTTGGCAGTACCCATTTTTTAGTTGTCTCCTAGGAGTACATACTCCCAAAGTGAACTCTTTTGGTCCCTGCTGTTGCTTTCTTTGCACGAATTTTCCTTTTATATGAGTTTCACAGTGGTAATTTGTGAGGTAATTTTGTTTCCCAGTTAAATCTTTCCTTGCCTTATTAATTTGAAAATCAAAACATTAATGTCCTTGGGACAGAGGAGTTGGAAAGGGCAGAACCTACCTATCCAGGTCATTGAGTTGGGTTCATTTCATCCTTGTGGTGCTAAACCCCAGCGGACTGGAACAAGCTTTCTCATACAGCAGAGCCCTTTAGGGGAAGAAGGTTTCTTGAGAGCAAACCCTGCTCTAATTCAGGAGAGCCTGCGAAAAAACCTCCTTCTCTGAGGGCAGGCCCTAGTGGTGCTGGGGTGCACTGTCTTCAGGCTCAGGCCCTTCCTGACAGGTGCTAACATCCTCTGATCATGCTGTCAGGATAGGGCAATCCAGACCTGGAGGTGAATCTGCTGGAGCTTTTGAAATGCTTTGTGTGGTATCCCCTTCCCCCCAGCCTAGAATGTGAGCCTTTAACTGTTTAGTTGCCAGCTGAAACCTAAATTTGAATTTTGTGTCCTTTTGTGGGGAGGCTTAGAAAGCAGCAAGAGCATAGCCTGCTTAATTCACTAACAAGAATCCAGATGCTGCTCTGGCTTCATGGTTGTGTGTTCAAACATTCTGATTCTAAATGATGGAGCCTGGTCCTCTGTGTAGCACTAGTTCCAGAATTTGGGGGACCTGCTGCAAAATGGAAAACCAGGGGCTTCCTGTGAACAGTTTCTGAATTTCAAGATGATGCTAAGAACATTGAACCAAACAGTGGACTCTGACCACACAGGTTGTGCACCCACAAAGCCAGGCCGGGGCCGTGTGCGTGCCATGGAGCTTGCGTGTGCGCATATCCTTGTGTCTGTAATGTGTGAGCTCAGTTCAGTGATGCTGTGACCCGTGTGCTGTTGCCTGCTTTGATGATTAAGAGTGTACCCTGTAAAGCTTTTCCTTTTTTCCCCAAAAAGTGAATTATGTAGACTTCTTTCCTCCAGATTTGGGTTGCCTCTAGTCATGAATTGAGTTTTCCAGACAAGGAAATTGATAATGGACATCTGTGGAAGTAGCTTGTTTTTGGTGGGAGGAAAATCAAGGACATGTTATTGTTAATGACTTTTCACCTACTTTTACTGCACACCTGTAATGCCTAGTTTGGTGGCTTAGAGAATATGGAGTGTTTCTGGGCTTTCTTATTAAGGCAGAGGCTCCATACAAGGTTGCTGATGATTGTTCTAAATTCCCATTGTTTTCTTGGCTTTTCTCCCTTGGTTTATGTGTCGTCTGGAAACTGATTTGTAGTTGGTGAGGTAACATACGTGGAGCTCTTAATGGACGCTGAAGGAAAGTCAAGGGTAAGTGTCTGAGAGAATTTCTTCTGTGGATTTACTACATGCCAAATGTAACTGTATGGTGACGTGGACTCGAATGAAGTCAGGAAGGCAGTGAGTGCTCATGTTACAGTAGCTATGTTTGATTTTGCCAACATTCGAGTGGGGTGGGAGGGGGTTTGCAAATGGGAGTCCCGCTTTTCCAAATGGCTGGCCAAAGAGTGCTTTGGTATTCTGTTTGGATGCCCAATTTGGATAACTGGGGACCAACAGCAAGTAGCATTGTCTCTTTGTTAACAGAGGAATTGGCTGTGTGTGAATTATGCATGGAATTTTAGCGGTGGTATAATTAATGTAAAACGTGTGTTCTTGTCTAGAAAATGTTACTCTTGGTTGTTTGCTGAATTTGAAAGTTGCGTGAACCCAAGATTCCGAAAAGTTGCCTTTGTGCCAGTAAATTGTAAACTCAACACTACAAACCTGAACATTCAAAATTGGCCTTGTTTAATGAGAACATACACTATTTTCTGTTGTGCAATAGAATGGCTTAGAATAATCAAAAGGACGAGCTTAACTTATGGGACGGATGGATCTAGTAGGAGTATGAGAAGAGTTTGATTGAGTCCAGAGGGAAGCAGATCTAAAGCTTGTGTGATTTCTTGGAGAACTTGAATTTAGGTCTGCTCATACCTACAGCAAGTACAGTGCAATGCTGGTAACGTGCAAGGAAAGGAGAGCGAGGAGACCCAGCTTTTAATAAGGAAGGCTAGAAGCCACTCTGTCACCTTTCCCTTAGGAGAGTTAATTTTAAAAAAACAAAACTATTACATAAATCATATTTTTGTTTATAACTGCCATTGATACTTACTATTTTTTCTTTTTCTTTTTTCCCCTTTCCTTGCTCTTCTGGTCTGGTCTGTGTCTTCTTCCAAAGGGATGTGCGTAAGTATCCTCTAGTTTCCTATTGGCATTTGAGACTTCCAAGTTATAGGATTGGTTTCACTCGTTTCCTTTTGACTCTTCATAGCGTGGTTGAATTCAAGATGGAAGAAAGCATGAAAAAAGCTGCTGAAGTTCTAAACAAGCATAGTCTGAGTGGAAGACCACTGAAAGTCAAAGAAGTAAGCACTGTCTTTCAACTTACTTTCTTTCTTTCTTTTTTTTTTTTTTTTGTTGTTGTCTTTTTGAGACAGGGTCTCACTATGCAGTTCAGGCTGGCTGTGACCTCACTTTGTAGCCCAGGCTGGCCTCGAATTTGCAATGATCCTGCCTCGGCCTCCCGAGTGCTTGGATTACAGGTGTGAGCCACCACACCCGGCTCAATTTTCTTTCGATGGAGACTTTTTTTTACTTGTTTTGTGCTAGGCAAGCAAGCACTATACCACTGAGCCACACCTCCACCCTGGAAGTACGCTTATAAATCTCACTGGGTGACTGCTTCTAATTGTGGAGTTGTCTTTGTTCAGAGTTAGAAGACAGGAATAGTCCTTGGGCACACCAGCCTGTTTCATTATTTTTAATTTTATAATTATGATTTGTTTGTTTGAGACTGTGTCTCACTATTTAGTCCAGGATGGCCTTGAACTCATTGTGTAGTCCAGGCTGGCCTAGAACCCACTGTGTAGCCCAGGCTGGCCTTGAATTCATGGCAGTCCTCCTGACTCAGCTTGCCAAGAGCTGAGATTACAAGCATGTGGCCTAGCCTGTTTTTGAGAAGAGGGTCATCTACTGTGTGAACTAGCTCAGGGACCTGAGCTAACTACTTTCCTCAGGCCTTGTTGTTGCAGGGAAATCAACGAGCCTGTGTCTTTTTACTGGGCCTCTGCAAGTAAGAGACACTTACTACATCTGCCAGTTGGACTACTGTTCTTATCCCCTTTTTTTCTTTTCCATCCTCTCCCCCTCCCTGTCTCATATTCATTTCTGTCACTATTAGTCTCTCATCATTGTATTGGTGCCTTGATGGAACCCAGGGCTTCACACGTGCTAGACAAATACTCTACAGTTGAGCTGTAGTCCCAGACCTCTTCCCTTTAGAGTGAGTTTGCCTTTATTTAAATTTTCTTTCATATCTGATCCATATCAGATGGCTTTCCTTTCTTTGTGGAGAAATGTTTTGGTTGCTGATTGAATCTCTCCTTCAGTTCTTTGTGCATCTTCTTGGAAAGGACAGTCAGCACATTGAGAGCCATGAGGGACGCAGGGAGGAGAGTATGGTGGGGTATGAGCTCTCTGGTGGTGACACATAGTAGCACAGGGCTGGAGGAGCATGTGGCTACCAGAGCTGCACACCCATCTGGTGCATGACTGAGTCTAGCACCCAAAGCACTTGAGGGCTGAGCACCTGGAGGCTGCAGAATTGTGCTTTCAGACTTATTGATGGTTTCACAGACCCCACCGTATTAATCAGTAAGATTTGGTTTTACTAAGCCCCAAACTATCTTGCCTTAATCAGGAACGTCTCCATAGGGTCAGCTAATTATGTCATCCCTATCTTATTTTCTTCACTTTAGTTTGATTGAGGGTTGTATGTTCAGCACTAAATTTTATGCCCTCCCCTGCTTTTTTTCTTTTCTTTCTTTGAGACGATCTTGCTATGTAGTTCAGACTGGCCTTGGAACTCAAGGCAATCCTCCTGCCTCAGCCTCCTGAGTGCTGGAATTATAGGTGTGTACTACATGCCTGGCTTTTCTTCCTTTCTTGTTTTATTCATTTTTCTTCTTTTTAATAGATTTGAGAAATGTCTTTCAAACAGCATTTCAATCTCAGAAATTATGGAAATACTGATTATCGTGCTCTAATTGTCAATAGGTTGGTTCTGCGTAACACTTCTGTGCTTGTTTCAGGATCCTGATGGTGAACATGCCAGGAGAGCAATGCAAAAGGTGATGGCTACGACTGGTGGGATGGGTATGGGACCAGGTGGCCCAGGAATGATTAATATCCCACCCAGTATCCTAAATAATCCTAACATCCCAAATGAGATTATCCATGCATTGCAGGCTGGAAGACTTGGAAGCACAGTATTTGTAGCAAATGTAAGTAAATGGGATTATTGTCTACAGTAGGAAATGTGCAGAACTTTATGAGCTGCTCTTTTCTGCTTTTTTAAAATAAATTCTGTCATTTGAGAGAAAAGATTTAAATGAGGATTACATTATCTTCTTGATTTATAGTTTTGGTTTGGTTTTGTTGTAGTTATTTGTCTGTTTCTTGGTTTGTTTATTTGGGAGGGCTCTTTTTGAGCCAGTGGTTTTCCTATGCATGTCGGGCCAGCCTTGAACTCATTATGTAGCCCAGACTGGCCTGGAACTCATGGGGATTCATTCTCCTGCCTCAGGCTCCAGGTGCTAGGATTACAGGCATGCACCACCACTCCCAGCATACTTGATTTGTAAACATTGGTCTCAGGGTTGATTAGATTTTGTTTTCTGGTGACCGCGGTATTCCTAAGTCACAGGCTTGACCATAGTCCTGTGTGGGTCATGTTTACCAGAGTTGGCAGGTGTTTACAGAAATGGCAGCTGGCTCTGCATTTTCTTTGGGTTTACTTTGCAGTTTGTACTGGGCAGGAGTGAGCAGAGCCATTATGCTGACAGCTGCCTCTCCATGTTGTCCGCAAGGGGAAGTAGTTTTAGAAGAAAGTGGGTTGGGTGGTAAACCTTAGTAGGGGAGCACTTTTTTTGTTTGGTACTGGGGATTGGACTCATGACCTTGCGCTTGCCAGACAGGTGCTTATGCCGCTGAGCTAAATCCCCAGCCCCCCTTTCTTTTAAATAGTCATAAGATAGGTACTACTTTGAAAGTATAAGGAGGCTTAAGTTGTTCCTTTTGAGAAAAGAGACAGTAAATGAGATAGTTAAGAATGGGCTTCATAATCTTGTTTGATAATTCCACTGCAGTGTATTAGTTTTAGTGATGTAATCTTGTGCTTGTTTCTACAGATTATTTCTTGTTCATAAGTGAAAACATTTTTGTTAGTTGTTTACATTGAAGTTTTTACCCCCCTCACCCTTCTCTCAATTAGCTGGATTATAAAGTTGGCTGGAAGAAACTGAAGGAAGTATTTAGTATGGCTGGTGTGGTGGTTCGAGCAGACATTCTGGAGGATAAAGATGGAAAAAGTCGTGGAATAGGCACCGTGACTTTTGAACAGTCCATTGAAGCTGTGCAAGCTATATGTATCCTTTTGCAGATTCAAGTTAAGGTGAACAGAGTGACATCAACTGCTGTTTTAGGCAGTATTATAGGTTTGTGTAAGGAAGAAGTAACTGGGTGGGTGTTTTTGTTTTTGTCTTTTTGAAACGGGATTTCACTATGCAGTTCAGGTTGGCCCTGGGCTCACTTTATAGCCCAGGCTGGTCTTGAATTTGGCAATGACCCTCCTGCCTCAGCCTCCTGAGTGCTGGGGTCACAGACGTGCATCACCACGCCCAGCTCACTGGTGTGGTTTTTGATTTCAGTACTGGGGATTGAGCTGAGGGCTTCCTTACACATGCTGGGCAGGTGCTGTACCATGAAAACACTCTGACCCCAAATTCCTGTTTCCTGTGTGCCTAGGGGGAATACAGAACTGTGAAAATGGAAAAGTTCTCTAGGCTGGAATTGATTCAGAACAGGTAGACTAGAAGAAAGGGTAGTTAGAATGTAGGATACAGGCACATGTCCATGAGTGGTCTTTTCTAGCTGTTTTTTTTTTTTTTTTCCTCCTTTGAGACGGAATCTCACTGTGTGGTTCAGACTGGCCTTGAACTTCTAGCGATTCTTCTGCCTCAGCCTCCTGAATGCTGGCATTATAGCTGTGTACCACATTTGGCTTCTATTGTTTTCTTTTCAGTGAAGTCCAGGCTTGAAAGAAGCCAGAAAAATGAACAACTTGAGAGAAACCACTATGTCCTTCATATATAATGTCTTTACAGGAGCCTGTCTGTCCAGTGGGTACAAATCAGTTTGGAAGAGGCAAGACTTCTCCCTCCCCTAGGCTTAAGGGATTCATGTGTGTGTGTGTGTGTGTGTGTGTGTATTTGTAGTATTGTACCTCAATGCGGGGTCTTGCTCATCTGAGACAGATGTATTCTCACTGAGGTACATTGTAACCTCTTTTAAAAATGTCATTATGAGACATTGTCTTGCACAGTTGTTGAGGCTGGCTTCAAGCTTGAGATCCTCATGGCTCAACCTCCCCAGCTACCAGCTGGGATTACAGGCCTTTGCTCTTGGCCAAGAGTTACTTCTTTTTAAATCACGGTGGCAAGTGCCGCATGTCAGTTGTTAAACTCAGACAAAGCATCACTGAGCATCTTAGCCAGAAAACATTATGCTTTAGAAAGTGGTAGGCCTCTGTCCTATTGGACACCTACCGGGACCAGTGCTGCGGGTGCTCAGAGGGACACTGGCTGAGAGGTGCAAGGCTATGGAGCTTCATGCCTGAAGAATAAGCTGAAGTTTGTTTTCTTTTTCCTTCAAGCTTTCTTTACCCTGATGCTTATTGTAGAAGCAAATACATAAAAGTATAATGAAGAATTGAAATGGCTTCTAAATTTACCATTTAAACTGATACCTGTACAGCATTTTTTAAAAAATTTGTGTCCCAGTTGTAAGAAACAGCCTTAATTGTAATATCAGCTATGTTTAATGGCCAGCTGCTGTTTGATAGACCAATGCACGTCAAAATGGTAAGTTGATAGCATTCGTTTCTCCATTGAGTACTCAAATGTAAGCCTGGCAAAAAAAAAAAAAAGTACATACAGCCACTTTACTAAACTTAGGGGTCAGGCTGAGCTTAATAGGGCACGGTAGTGGAGCATACTTGTGACAGCCTTGTGCTCAGGCAGCACTTGCAGCTCATGGAGACTTTTCTGCCTGGTTGGCTGTGACTGACCACACTGCTTGAGTGAGTGATCACATTCAAAGATCGGTCAGTTTGCAAAATAAAAATAGTACAATATAATGTTTGGCTATCATTAGATCTGTGGTGAACAGAATTAAGTCTTTGATTTGGACAACTTTTAAAGTAATGTCTTTTGGAGCACATCTCTGCCTGATTAAACATGAGCCCTGCTGTGTTAGCACCAAAGAAAATACAAACATGGGTGGAATGTTCTCAGGCAGTCTAGTTAGGACTTAGCTCAGGAAAAAGATAAAAGGAAGTGTAAAGGAACTGTTTAGGTATTGTAGCATTCAAATTTTTTTTTTTTTTTTTTTTTTGAGACAGGGTCTTGCTGTGTAGTTCAGGCTGTCCTTGAACTCACCATGTAGTCCAAACTGGCCTTGAACTTGTGATCTTCCTGCCTTGACCTCCCAAGTGCCGGCTTAACATTGTTTTGTTTTTTTAAAAATATGTATTTGATTCAAATGCTTGAAAGTCAAAAAGCATGAAAATAATACTCAGTTGTACTTTTTACCCAGCCCCTGCACTATCCCCCACAATAATATGCCTGTGTTTCTCTTTGCCTTGACAAAGAAGGTGACTGACAAGAAATCCTGTACATGTTCCTTTTTAGCCTTGCATAGTATTCCATGGCACAGTATACCAAGATTTGTTTAACTAGTTCTCTGTTGACAGGAATTGTCCTGATTTTTGCTACTGCAAACAGTGCTGCAATGGGTACTTAGATACCTTTGTTTGCTTTTTCTTTCAGGATGAGAGGGCTTTACCAAAGGGGGATTTTTTCCCTCCTGAACGTCCACAGCAACTTCCCCGTAAGTATTTAAGTTATGTCAGACAGAGAATTAGGGTTACAAGGACCCAAGGAAGATGATGGTTATACTGGAACTTTTTTTTGGGGGGGGGTCTTTTTGAGACAGAGTCTCGCTATGCAGTTCAGGCTGACCTTGAGCTCACTTTGTAGCCCAGGCTGGTCTCAGACTCGCAATGATCCTCCTGCCTCTGCCTCCCGAGTGCTCGGATTACAGGCGCAAGCCACTGTGCCTGGCTTACAATGGAACTTGTGCCAGGTTAGCCTGGAGTTCCCTGAAGCATTTTCCTTCTGTAGATTTTTCAAAGCAAAATCAGAAAAAACATTTAGACCTAAGAAGGATTTGGGTGTTCTGAAAGTGCCACGGGAAGGGAGCAGCAGAAACTGCAGTGGGAGTTAAACCAGACTGTACTGAGTGTCATCCCTGGGTGGGCCAGCAGTCCCACTTCAGCTGTGTTCTGTGTGTCTACACCAGACAGAGATGTTCACAGCAGAACAGCTCATAAATGGACAGGAAGTTCAGGGTGGCCCATTAGTTTGGGAATGGGTAAATACAAGTCCATACGATAGAATAGTACCCAGTCATAAAAAGGAAGGAAATACAAACATGTTAGGAACTTTGCTTCCAGCTCCAGGAAATGACTGGAGTAGGCAAATCCCATAAAGGCAGAAAGTGGATTACTGGTGCCAGGAGGTGAGGGGGAGGGTAAGGAGTCACTGATGGTGGGATTGGCCTTTCCGTTTGGGGTGCTGAAAATGTCCCATAATTAGGAACCAGTGATGGTGGTTTAATGGAATATACTTGGTACCAGAACCAATGAATTCTGTACTCAGATAGATGGTTTTAATGGTATGTGAAGGTTAAGCACTGTGTTTGTGAAGAGAAAAGAATTGGCTGTTTACCGTGTGTGGGTGAAAATCTGCAAGTGAGGGAAAGGCTGGTCACTAGGTCACCATGAGTCAAGCGTGGGTACCAGTATGGGGCATGCCTGTGGCAGGGTGGAGGCTTGGGGAATTGGTTCCCCCAGGATTTGCCTGTGGCAGGGAGACCCTTGGAGCAGGGGGTGGGGGCAGGGGAAGGGCCAGGGCACACCCTCATGGAAGCCAGGTTCCAGCTGCCAGGTCCAATGATAGGGTTTGGGGTTGAGTGGAGCCAGAGCACCAAGCTGCCGTAGTGTGATGGAAGGAGGCCTTGAGGGAGACACGGCTTCGGAACTAGGAAGATGGCACGCACAGCTGGTGTGCCTGAGGCCCTGGGGCTGGTCCACAGCACCTCAAGAAACAGCCAAAACCTCACAAGGACAGAGGGCTTCTCCATCGAAAGGCATTTCTAGTGGTATCTAGCAAGGCCTGCCTTTCCAAGTCTCATTCAGCTCTTTCGTTTTAACGGGCGCTGCTCACTCGCTATGGTTCCTGTTTACTCTTGTGCCTTGGGGGTTGTGGCAGCACTGGGCCCCAGGGAGCCCATTACCCCGGCTCCTGGTCAGGTTTAACGTCAGAGCCTTGAGTGCTTTGGGAAGGAGTAGCCTTAGTGATCTCTTGCTGCTGCTGCCGCCGCTGCTACGCAGTTACAACGGGGAGATTCACGGGTTGGATACCCGGGAACATGTGGCAGGTTTCTAATTGTTGTTTGACCTTAGTGTCCTGCTCAGATCGCAGTCACCCAGAATATCACCAGTGTTAGGCCTTCTTGGCTATTTTCAGTCTGCTTTCTTGGGTTGCTGTCGAGCTGAGGGCGGGCTGGGTTTGAGAGTTAGGGAGCTTTGGGAGTAGGAGAAAAGGTTCCTCAAATACACTGTCTTTGTTGTTATAAAACAACCCAAGTTGGAGATGAGTGCAGCACAAGAGTATATTGTGGATTCACAATACTTGCTTTCATCAGAAAAGTGCTTGAGGCCGTGGGTCCAGCAGGAGGTGGGTGCTGGGTGTGCTCACACTGCTGGCCCCCTGGTGTCTTGAATTACCTGCCACATTCTGCAGTTCATGACTTAGGGAAACAGGCATGTGGGTTATTCTAGTTCTTGCAGCTACTGAGTGAGTCAGTTGCCTTTGTTGTACAAGCACACTGTGCATGTAAAAGGGTCCCATATAAAGGGGAGCACTCCCAGGTGTGCACTATAGAAATGGAGCGGGTCAGGGCAGTGGAGTGGGACAATTCTAGCACCTCGGCTTGGTCTCCTTGGACGGTGGCCATTTTCTAAGAGGTGAGGGCGACACTTTCGACATTTCTTTTCTCCTTGCAGATGGACTTGGTGGTATTGGCATGGGGTTGGGACCAGGAGGACAGCCCATTGATGCCAATCATCTGAACAAAGGCATTGGGATGGGAAACCTGGGGCCTGCAGGTGAGAATTGTGGTACATCTGGATGGGTGATTGGTGGGGAAGTTAAAAGTCATTAAAATTAATTATTTGGAGCTGGACATGGTGGTATATGCCTATAATCCTAGTGTTGGGGAGGCAGAGGCAGGAGGATTGCTGTGAGTTTGAGGCTAGTGTAGGCTACCTAGTGAGTTTGAGAGCAGCCTAAACTACATAGTGAGACCCTGTCTCAAATCAGTCAGTCAATCATTGGGGTTTGAATAGTTCAAAGGAAATAAAGATGGGATTTTTTGTTTGAGTTTGTACTACAAAATGAATCCAGAGCCTCACACATGCTAGGAGAGTGCTCTGCCACTGAGCTATATCCCCAGCCCTTGGAATAAAAATTTAACCAGGACAAAACTCCCAAGTTCATCCCAGCTTCATTTTAATAAAGACAGTATCATATTTTTAACTGACTTGATTCCTCTTTTTTAAAATTATTTTTATTAAAGCCATTATACACTTTCATTTTATCATGACAACGATTTTGTGAGCAGAGATAGCTCTGTCGTTTGATACAAGGAGAGAGGCCGGAGGGTTGGTCCTGCCCACCATCACCCTGTCAGTGACAGGTTGTGGGATGGCAGTGCTGCCCTCCTCCCTCCTGAGTGTCCACTAGGCTCTGGCACCCTCCCCCGATAGTGGCATGCAGGGCTTCACTGTGGGACCCAACTGTTACATGGGGAACACTGAGCAAGAAGATAAGGAGAAGCTAATGAATGGAAGCCCAGACTTGTAGAATACGTAGCTGAGACTTCTCAGTTTAGCATTTTAATCTCTGTATACTGAGGTTTTTTTGAGACAAGGTCTCACTCTATAGTTCAGGCTGGCCTGAACTCGATGTGTAGCTCAGGACTGGCCTTGAATTTAGGCAGTCCTGCCTCACCCTTCCAAGTGCTGGGGTTACAGGTTTCTACACCATGTCCCACCCTGGTTTTTCTTTCTTGGAATCATCTGAAACTGCAGTGTGATGCAGTAACCTTGCCACTGCTGTTTTTGCACATTCCTGGTCCTCTTGCCAGGGTGAGCTCTGGGCCACCGCCTCAGACTGCTCCACCAGTCTCTGCCATAGTCCTTGCCCTCACTCCTTTGGCTGACATCTTAGGAAAGGCTAAGAGTGTGGGAGGAATTCTGTGTTTTAGGAACTCCTTTTGTTATTTTTGAGGATTTTACATGAAGCAAAGACAAAAGTACACTATTGCTTAAAATCCTAAAAAGTATTTCATTAGTATATATCTTGTTTAATATTGTCTGATTTCATCATTTAATAAAACTATGTAAATGACAATACTAAGCCACACGATTATTTGATTAAAGGCATGAATTGTTTGGAGTATGATTTTTGCTAGTTCACAAGGAAGAACCCTCTGTTTTGCTTTTAGACAAAATGTTAGTCATTAGAGATTCTTTTCATTTTGAAATTTCTTGTACCTTTTAAACGTTACTGCTTTGGCATAATTTTAGTTTGCATTGACTTTTTCTTTTTAAGGAATGGGCATGGAAGGCATAGGCTTTGGAATAAATAAAATAGGAGGTAAGAAATTTAAAATAAAGTAAAAACCTAATCGCTTTTAGGAGGGCTTTTCTTCTTTTTCACCTTTTTCCTGCATGACATTCTCACTTTGGTTTCTGAGGTTTGATCCTAGAAATCACTTCCCTTACCTGTCCATTGCTTCATTGGGTGCTGGCTTTCAGCTCTGGCTTTTGCTAACCAGCTCTGTGACCTTCGGCAAATCACCCCATCTCTCTGGACCTCTTTTTGCTTGTGCGTTCATTGAGGGGTTGGATCAGGTCAGCTTTTTGAAGATGATTTTAATACAAAGGGCACCAGCATTCTTTTTTCTTTCCAAAAGCCCTTGTATATGGTAAGTTACTGCAGAAAAATCCCCAGGTGGAAGACGTGGAAAACATTTTTCTCTCTCTCTGGTCAGCCTGAAGTCTCAGTGGTGCGGTGTTAAAATGCAGCCCTCTCTTGCAGGCATCGAGGGCCCCTTTGGTGGTGGCATGGAAAACATGGGGCGGTTTGGATCTGGGATGAACATGGGGCGGATAAATGGTAAGATCTGTGTTTCCTCCCTGCTGGTGCCTGCCCTTTGCTGGTGTGGGCTTCCACGGGACTGTCAGGACACACACCCACTTTGATGATACGCCACTTCTGCTTTTCGCTGATCAGATGTTTAAATATTTCAAAAGCTAGGTTTCACTAGACTTAATAGTACACTTAGTCACTTAAACTTTTGGGTTGTTCAGAGTCCAAATCTCCCCAAGAATTTTCCAGCAAAATTCTAAAAGCCACCTTACTCTCACTCAAAAGCATGTGGATATTTGTGGTTATGTTTTGAACTCAAAAATGGTCTTCCAATGGCCAGGGATTTAGCTCAGTGGCGTAAGTGCCTGCCTGGCAAGTGCAAGGTCATGACGTCAATCCCTAGCGTGCATACACACACACACACACACGAATCTTAAAAAAAAAGCCAGGGATTTAGCTCAGTGGTGTAAATGCCTGCTTGGCAAGCACAAAATTGTGTTTGATTCCTGGTACCCAAAAAAGGAAAGGAAAAAAAAAAAAAAGGTCTTCCATATGTAAGACATTTAGAGTTCATATCTTGTAAGGATGCTAGGGGGCAAACTTTGGTGGTGGTGGTACTGGGATTGAACCTTCACAGTGAGCTTCCCTTCAGCCCATTTTTTGTCTTTATTTATTTGTACAATTAAAAAAAATTTTTTTTTTGAGATAGGGTCTTGCTTTGTAATTCAGGCTGACCTTGAACTTACTATGTACCCCAGGTTGGCCCTGGACTCAAAGCCTTCTTCCTACCTTAGCCTTCCAAGTGCTGGGATTATAGGTGTGCACTACCATGCCCAGCTATTTTTAAATTTTGAGATAGGGTCTTGCAAAGTCACCCAGGTTGGGCTAGAACTTAACATTCTTCTGCCTCTTGCCTCCCAAAATACGAGTTTACAGGCAGGTACCACCACACCCAGCTATGAATAAGAAGTTCTTATCTGCCTGAAGACTCTGCATTGTGGGCAGAAAGTACACTCCTTTAATTTAGTATTTTCATGACACATATTCTGGTGTGCTACCTCAACTCTTAACCTTCCAAACCTCTTGACGGGTACAATGATAATACTAGCTATAATATTGTTTTACTCTATTCAATCCTTGCAAGAACAGAACCACAGGACACATAGGGTAACTGAGGCACAGAGAGTGACTTGCCTAAGGTCATGTGGCTGGTAAATGGTGATGCCTGGATATGAACCCAGGCAGGCTCCAGAGTCTTGCTTTTAACCTTGGTCTCTCAGAATCGCCTCCAGCACAGTGTTAGCCCAGTGCTAAAAAACTAACCAGAAGTCTGTCTTTTTGAAATCCTCTGAATTCTGGTTGACTCTGACAGCTCCCTGCTGGAAAGCTGCTGCTTTGAGTGTACCCTCTGAAATGAGTGGAGCGCTTCGGAGGATTTGGGTTTAAGTGTTTCCTAGCTGGTCCACACTAACATGCAAATAGCGTGCTGGGAACAAGCACCTTCTCAGGATTGCCGCTCACTGCCGTGGCCTGAGAGGAGGATGCTCTGAGGGCCAGACTGCACTACTTCTGGGTTGTAGGTTAAGGGGCTGTGGCTTTTGTCTTCTTGATGCCTTGTTCTACAAGATGGTAAAATGGTTTAGGAAGGACATTGCTATTAGTGACATGGAGACAGAAGTCAGTGCCTTCAGTTGTTTGTGTCTACTGGGATGTGGGTGAAAAGTGAGAGTTTGGGAAGTCTGGCTTGATTAGTTCAGAGCTGCTCATTAAGAAGGCATTACAGTTTGCTCTGAGGAGCAGAGGTGGTACAGTTCAGAGGTAGGTGAAGTGGGAGGGGCATGCTGGAAACTGTTGGGCTTGGGACAGTCCTTGGTAAAGCAGGAGGCACAGACCCAGCAGTTATGCTTGAGCCTGGGGCTGAGAGGAAGGGTGCTGATACTCCTGAAGAACCAGGCATGGGATTTGTTCTCTTGTTCTCAGGTGTCCTCAGCCAGGGGTCTTCACTCTCCTGTCTGTCCTCAAGCAGGAAGCAAGGCCTTCCCACACTGGATCTGGGTTCTGATTCGGGTGGAATGAAGTCCAGAGCCTTGGGTGCTGTGTCTGAGGAAGGTTTAAGTGGCTGATAAAGTTGTTTTATGTTTTAATCATGATGCATCCATTGTGGCCCAGCGCCAGTGTTAGACTGAGGTTCTCAGGCCCAGCGAATCAGTACAGATCAGATCTTGACAGAATGGCTACAAACATTTAAACATAATTATCATGATCAAAGATTAATATTTGACAATGGAAATTCTTTTTCTTTTGAATACATCAGAGTTTTCATAGGATTCCCTGCACTATGGGGCCCTGTCAACACTGAGATCTGCTTATGTTTCAGGAAGGAGGTTTTGGCCTTTGCAGACTTGCCACAAGGATAAATGAGCAGCAGCCTCTCCATGATGGCACTCACTCCAGGATTTGCTTGGCCACTCCTTGGAGCTGAGTGACTCCTGCCTGCCACTTGCAACCTTGCATGAGTCAGAAACTTTTTCAGCATAGCAAGCCTTAGGCTTCACTAGGGCTGATTCAGACAAGAATTTTTTGGGGTCCTTGTTGACTCACAAAGCCACCTGACACAGTTTCCACATCTCTGATTCTTTTTTTTTTTGTACTGGGATTTGAACTCACGACCTAGCGCTTGCCAGGCAGGTACTCATACTGCTGAGCTAAATCCCTGGCCCCAGATCTCTGATTCTTTTAACTTTATTGAAAAGTCAGGATGTGGGCTGTGCATAAACATTTTTTGTAGTTGGACAGTGAAAGTGTCCTTTGCACTGCACCTCTTTTACCTGATATAGCCGTGCCTCAGCTTCAGAGCACTGCTTTGCAGACAGACACAACCACAGCCATCTTTCCCATGTAAACACGCGTGTGGCTGGCTTTTCCAGAATGGTCAAACTGAGGTTCCGCTCTATTTCTTAGGGGCGAGATTTGCATTAATACAGAGTGCTAGATTCCACAGAGACCTCTCAGTGGGGTGGGGACAAGTGTCGTGGCATGAGGGGGCTATCCAGGAAAGTAGCAGCTGGGGCTGGGACCATGGAAGGCTTTCTTGAGCGGGTGGCAGCTGCGGGTGGCCATTTTTTCCCCAGCTGCTCAGACCATTGTTTTTGAAGGACATTGTGAAAATGACAGAGAAGGAGAAGCTGTCAAATCATTACGCAGGGCCCTGTAATACAGTTAGTAAGCAAGCATTGTAGTAGGTGGCGACTTGGGTTTTGTTTGGGCGCTGGTCTGCAGTGGAGCAGCTTTCACCACATCTTCAGCAGGCCTGTGTGTGGCCATGGTCAGGTCCCTAATGTGGGAGCCTGGGTTTCCTTGCGAAGGGACTGAGGTGGTGGCAGCAGGTAACGCAGGTGTGCCGGTGGCTTGAGGATTCAGCAGGCTCTTCTGTAGCCTGCCTGGAATGTGCTTTGCCTTGTGAGTGATCTGTC
The DNA here is from genome assembly GCA_004027455.1 of Hydrochoerus hydrochaeris. Taxonomy (NCBI): domain Eukaryota; kingdom Metazoa; phylum Chordata; class Mammalia; order Rodentia; family Hydrochaeridae; genus Hydrochoerus; species Hydrochoerus hydrochaeris. The sequence goes on along the minus strand of PVLA01002303.1, from coordinate 78,691 downwards.
AGGTGCCGTGGGTGTGTATGTGTGTTGTGGGTGCCTGCTGCGTGGCTATGGTGGAAGCTGGAAGTCGATTCTTCCTAATGGCCCAAAGGTGGGCTGTTGGGGGGATTTGGTGGTGGCTTTCATTTTCAAGGAGTGAGAGTTTCCTTTCAGTGTTACCCACACTGATTTGGTGGCTTTGTGTTATCTGTATCTGCTTTTGGGGGCGGGGGTAACATCTGGAGCATAATGCTTATTTCTGGAAAGGCCTAGGGTAATATTTTTTTCCACAGAAATGGAGCGTGGCATGGGTGGAAGATTTGAGAGAGACATTGCCAGAAATGAGATGGGCATATCTCGAAGCTTTGGAGAGCCCCTTGGCAGAGGAATGGGTAAGACGGCCCCGTGCCCCACATGGCCGGGGTCTCCTCCCTGGGCTTCAGACTGCCAGGGCTCAGCCTAATGTCGGGGCTTCTTTTCCAGGCAGAGTCTCTTGGTTTTCCTTAGGCTTTAAAAATGTGTATTTTAGTCCCTTTGTTCTGTTAAGTTATTGGCATGAAAAGAACTATTTTTCTTTAGTTTTTTAAAGTGGCTTGATTTTAAAGAACTGGCCAAGGTTTTGGCACGCAGTGCAGATGACAACTGCTGTTTATATCAGCTCGTTGTCTCTCTAGCCCTGGTCATTTCTCATGGTCCTGCTGAATGGGCAGGGTCTCCCTTTGCCAGGACTTGTGGTGCTGCCAATTGCAGGGTGGATGGAGTCAAGGATTGCTGGTGTCTTTGGCAGGGATGTGTATGGACCAGGGGATCTTTCTGACATTGGAAGGCCTTGAGGACTGGGGCCTGTCTCAATGCAGAGGCATTCTTTCTTCAGCTTGGGTTAGATGGCAAATTTCCGTAGATTTGGTCTTTTTCTATTTAGAAGTCCAGATGATCCTGAAAGTCTTGTCAGTTGAATTCTCCTTCCTCAGTGGGGAGCAAGGAGATTGACCCTTCTTGGTCCCTCGAAGGTGTCTCACCTCTGCCTAACTCTTCCTGAGCAGGGGTGGGGCTGCCGGCTGTGTGCTGCCTGCTTCTGGAGCCTCTATTCCCTGAAATGCCTGTGGCTGGGCATGAAGGTTCTAAGCAGTCCACATCTAGTTGATCATACTGTGTTCTTAAACTGCACGATGACCCTGAGAAAACCATCTTCAGAGTAATCCTTCGGCTCAGCACCCTCTGCAGGCTGCCTGTCGGTCTTGGCTTCATTGTCTTTTGTGAAGTGAGGAACTGCTGAACTTTTCCCAGAGTGGCCTGTTGCTTGGTGTGGAGACTTGTGTTTTTTTTTTTTTTCCCCTATGTTTAGGTAACTTGAGTGGGTTGTGTGCCTGTGTGTGTGTGTGTGTGTGTGTGTGTCTTAGTCTTACTAGCTGCTAGTGAAGATCTGTTCTTTCTGTACTTGCCAGCTCTGGCTACCTATTGCTGTACTCCATTTTGCTGTAGAGCTTTTGAATTTAGGGTGGAAGTTTCTGTCTCTGTGTGACTAGCTAGGATAGTTAAAGTTACAACTGTCTTCATTTTGTGTCTTGAACTAGTAGCGTTTTTTTAAAAAAATATTTTTAAGACTTGCTGTCACTCAGCCTCAGGTGCTAATTTGTGCCTGGCTGTAGCAAGAACAGATGACCTTTGGCTTTACACTGTAGTTTTGCAGCCTCCTCTCACTGCTGTTATGCACGGGAGCCTCATCCTTACCCCTGCAGGGCCACATGCCTGGGTGTGGGCTCCTTGCCTCAATGGAAGCTTTGCCTGCAGGGCTTGCTGTTCCCTCCAGCTGGAGCATGAGAGAAACCCTTCTTTTTTTATCAGTAGTGGGGATAGAACTCATGACCGCACGCTTGTAAGGCAGGCGTTTATGCTGCCGAGCTAAATTCCCAGCCCTTGCTACTGCTTGTGACAAGACCCAAGGTAGTAAGGTGGTAGTAAGCAGATAGATAGAATATGTAAGTTGGTAGGTGACTGGTTTGGGTGTTTTTTTTTTTTTTTTTTTTTGGTGTGTGTTTTTTTTTCAGATTGTTTTGTCTGTCTTTTGGCCTGCTTCATTGTTGAGTTGACTCACCAGGGTGCTGTTTTCTATAGCACCTTCCTGTTCAGTATCCCTGCTGATCACCTACTGGACTTGTTGCTTTAAAGACAGATAGGGCTGTTGCCCTTGATGTTGGCAGATGCAGTACAGCCAAAGACACAGGCCCCAAGTGACCAGGCAGGCAGCAGAGTTGGTATGTGGAAGTGGACTAGAGAGGGAGTTGTATGGAGACACCAGTTTTAGGCCTCCGGCAACCACGCAAGCAACATTTGAGGTGTGTTAGTGCTTGTCAAGAAGCCTCTGGGCTGCAGGCCACAGTATGCTGGTGCACAGGGCAGACCGGCTGGGGTGGGGGTGGGGGGAGTAGGTGAAGCTCAGGTTCAATTCAGGAGTCAGCTCATAGAGGCCTGTGGATGCCTGTGGGAAGACTAGCTTTTTTTTTTTTTGGTACAGGGGATTAAACTCACGACCTGTGCTTGCCTTGCACGCTACTGAGCTAAATTCCTGGCCCAAGACTAGCTTTTTTTCTTTGCATCTATGGTGTGCTGATTTAAAGGTCTTTCAAGGGATGGCTTGATCTGTATGCTGTGCTGGGAAAGCAGTCCGGGCCTAGGTGGGACTAGAGGGCTGGGGTCCTTTGTGTCTCAGTGTGCTTTCCCATCTCCTTCCTCTGGGCCGGAGCTCAAGCAGCTGCGGGAGCTGTGAGACTGTGGCTGTGGTGGTAATGTGGGATAAATGTTGAAGCCGTGTCTAAATTGCTGGTGTGATTTAGGGTCAGAAGTTGAGTGTGTTTTCTCTCATAGAACAAGAGACTGAAGAGAAAGTTAAAAAGGTGACATTGATAACACCTTTAGGCAAAACTTCAAGGAGGTTTGCATTAGCTGTTGGCCGGCAACCAAACCAAGAGTGTTTCCTGCTAGGACATTCACATTTGCTTGGTGTTTTTATTTTCCTGAAGTTTCTCCTGTCAGTCATCGTCACTCCTAGCTTGTTTCAGGTGGGGTTGCATATAGGTGATGTTCTCGGCAGTGGGTATAGAGGCTGTTGCTTTCCCCTTCAGGCTGTGACAGCTCCAACCTTAGTTTGCTATGATTAGAAGTGTTGAGCGGGTGCATGCAGGCTTCAGGCTTCTGAGCAGGAGTCCCTGAGAAGAAACTTGGCTTTAGTTTCCTGCCCACGTAAGATGGGGAATCTTGAGGGCTGAAGGTCTGGACCAGCTCTGGAAAATCGCTATGGAAAAGGGATGAGGGCCCCCATCTTGCCCTTACTTTCTGAGTTTCATGGACGCACACGGTCCCTCACTCTGCTGGATGCATTCACAGATGACCCTCAGACTCTGGAGCTACACGGGGTCCTAGCATTGCAACTCATCGAGGATCTTCAGTGTTCTGTAAAATGATCTTGTCGGTGTATATTTTTCTCAACCCTCTCCCCTTTTCCCTCCCTTCCTTCCTTCCTTTCTTTTTTTTGAAAAAAATAATAGCATTTCTCTGGAATCTGTAATGAGCAAGTTTCTGTTGCCATGGAAAAATTTGGCTAATTATTTTTTTTCTTCCTGATTTCCATAGAAATCCTAAGTAATGCACTGAAGAGAGGAGAGATCATTGCAAAGCAGGGAGGAGGTAGGAAATACTTAGATGTTTTGGATTTTAGAACAGGGTGTCAAAACGGGGAAAGCGGAACATGGAGCAAACTTAGAGTGATAATATGGTTCTTAACAAACTGCCCGGGGTGGGAGCCAGCTCTACCTCCTAGCTGTGTGATGTGTGGCAAGGTACTGAAGCTCACTGTTTTTGTCTACTGGCCTGTAAATGGGGGTATAGTAGTGCCTGCCTGCGGGGGTCATCATGAAGGCTAAATGAGCCAGTGCACTGAAAGGGTATTTACATAAGCCAGTGATTGCCGTTACCACAGTACTCTTGTGGCTGGGACTTTTGTTTTCTGTACTCTAGAATTTAAAATTCTGAAAGTAAATAAATGCTCACTTCCCCTGAATGGATCTGAAAGCATACTATCTAACACATGGCACATGTTTACTAAAATTTACTTATGTAGGAAAAACTGAAAGTCCACTGGGATGAGTGGGGGAGCAGGACAAGGACAAGTGAAGAAGGTAGGGAGGGTGGAAGTGACCGCAGGATGCATATGCATAGATAGAGATGTCACAAGGAAACTCATCATTTTGTCCAGCTAATTTGTGCTAATAATAATAAGTACAGTAGTAAAATGTGCACATGTGCTCATTACAAAAATTCTGAAAATGCTGCAGAAAGCAACACCCCACCCGGTTGTGAGCATTGTAAATTCTCTGGTGTGTGTGCCACCTATGCACCCACACTTAGAGGCACTTAGAGCTGATTGCATTTGTAGCCCGTTTTTTCCTCAGCAGGGCTCCGAGGGCCTGGGCATTGTCTGGTGTCCCAGCTTGCGGGGCGTTTCGGTGGGGCCTGGTTGCAGAGCTCCTCCAGGCACTCTCTCTGCTGATGCTGGCGTTGGGTACTGGTCTTATTCCTGCTGCTGCTGCTGCTGGGCAGCCACGTTTTGGTCATGTACTATGAGGGAGCTAGGCAGTTTCTGAGCCATTTTTGCTCGGAACGTGATGTTCTTAAGTTGTGCTGCTTTTTGGCCCCTGAGTCCATGCCACTGTCCAGCTAAGGAAATGGGCATGTGGTGGGTGTGCTTTACATCAAGCCACAGATTTAGCTATGGAAACTACTGAGTTTCCTCATTCTGAATTGGCATTTATGACTGGGCTGTCTGGCCAGTAGTAGTAGACTGGCTGTGGCCTGAGTAACACCCACGTTGAGTGCTGGACTGTCCCTGTGTAGAATTGCAGGTGACACAGGCAGAGGCATTGTTAACTGCTGGCTCCCCTGGGCTGTCCCGAGTCCACCCTGCAGGGTGTCAGCATCTTTTCCCCTGGAAACGTAGGCACAAGTTGGGTGGCAGTTTGTGGACAGAATAAGGTTCCAGGGGATGCCCACTGTGTGCCTTCGTACACAAGATCTGTACCAGTGTTTGCATTTAATTTCTTTTACCTTTGCTTGACTGCATGGCTATGTAGTCTCCTCGAGCTGCCCTGTAAGTTGCTAAGGAAAGGCCGCCAAACTGGCTACCCAGAGGGCCTCGAAAGGGACGCCTTAAGAGAGGAGAAAGGCTGTTGAGTGACTCTGAGTTGTCTTTCTGTGTCCTCATCACTGAGATATATCACCTGACACAGGCTAAATGAGGAGAGGCTGATTGGACTTGTAGTTTAGTCTGAGTTACTCAGTTTCAAGTCCCAAAAGCATGGCAAAGGGTCTGGGTGGGGAGAGCTGCTAACACCATGCTGGTCAGGAAGCAGCCAGGCCCTTGCCCCCGACAGCAGGTCTGCTACAGTGGTCCTGGAATCTTTCAGCATTCACAAGTGCTGCCTCTGAGTACATGGGGCAGGAGCGTTTGCTCTTCAGCCGTGATGCCATTTTAATTCTGTTAGCGTTTGTCAGCTTGTCAGCATGTGAGGGAGGGGTCTTGATGAGTTTCCAGTTTCTGTAGGCTGAGTTCTTGATAGTGTGGTTGGGTTTGGAAGTGCCTAGGCGTGGCACAGTGTACACGCATGTACACATGGGTGTTCTGACATTGTCTCATGTTTTGTGTTCCTCTTCCAGGTGGAGGTGGAGGCAGCGTCCCTGGGATTGAGAGGATGGGCCCTGGCATTGACCGCATTGGGGGTGCCGGCATGGAGCGCATGGGCGCAGGCCTGGGCCACGGCATGGATCGCGTGGGCTCTGAGATCGAGCGCATGGGCCTGGTCATGGACCGCATGGGCTCTGTGGAGCGCATGGGCTCTGGCATCGAGCGCATGGGCCCTTTGGGCCTTGACCACATGGCCTCCAGCATTGAGCGAATGGGCCAGACCATGGAGCGGATCGGCTCTGGTGTCGACCGCATGGGTGCTGCCGGCATGGGCTTCGGCCTGGAGCGCATGGCCGCACCCATCGACCGTGTGGGCCAAACCATTGAGCGCATGGGCTCTGGCGTGGAGCGCATGGGCCCTGCCATCGAGCGTATGGGCCTGAGCATGGAGCGCATGGTGCCCGCAGGCATGGGGGCCGGCCTGGAGCGCATGGGTCCCGTGATGGATCGCATGGCCACTGGCCTGGAGCGGATGGGTGCCAACAACCTGGAGCGCATGGGCCTGGAGCGAATGGGTGCCAACAGCCTGGAGCGCATGGGCCTCGAGCGGATGGGCGCCAACAGCTTGGAGCGCATGGGCCCCGCCATGGGCCCAGCCTTGGGTGCCGGCATCGAGCGCATGGGCCTGGCCATGGGTGGCGGTGGCAGTGCCAGCTTTGACCGCGCCATCGAGATGGAACGTGGGAACTTCGGAGGAAGCTTTGCAGGTTCCTTCGGTGGAGCCGGAGGCCATGCCCCTGGGGTGGCCAGGAAGGCCTGCCAGATATTTGTGAGAAATGTAAGTGGCTCTTCTGCAGCTCCTTGGTTGCATCAAGCTCTGGAGGAGCTCAGGGGACTGACAGTCATGGGCAGTGGGGAGAGCACAGCTCGGCCCCCCACCCCAAGCCCCTGCTGGGGATGGGGAGGGAAGGGGTCATGTGGAGCGGGAGCTGCTCCCTGTGCACCCTGAGCAGTGCGCTGAGCTGACTCCATTTCCCGTCCCTTGGCATGAGCACCTGAGTTCTGGTATAGGGGTTTAAAGAATGTGCCTGTCGCTGAGTCGGCTGTCACAGCCAGCCCCTCCTCCCTGTGTGAACATGCTGGAGGGCAGGCTAAGGATAGGCCCACAGTGGGGAGCATCAGGGCCGCCCCAGACAGACCTCACCCAGGAGGACTGCTGGGCCCTGCAGGCAGGCCTTAGGGCTTGGGGCAAGTCAAACATCAGTATACCTTTTTTTCCCCTCAGCTCCCATTTGATTTTACATGGAAGATGCTAAAGGACAAATTCAACGAGTGTGGTAAGTGGGAGAGACTGTCCGGGTGCTTCCATGTGGTGGCTGGCTGTGGGCCCAGCCACAGAGCTTCCTTCTTAGGTTGCAAGGGCCCTCTGGAGGCCTGGTGGCTTTGCCATTATTTTGCTTCTGCAGAGCCTCTGGCAGGTGTCCTTCCCCTATGTGTCAGGCATTTCGTGCCTGTGTATTTATTTTCTCTTTAGTTCCCTTTCTCGTAGCTAAGAAGTAGTGCTGACTGACCCCTTTGACAAACACATCAGGCAGCATCCTCTTCCTGAGCTCATGCAGCTTCTAAGATACAAAACCAGACACCCCAGACAGGGTTGCCGTCCTTGCAGCACAGCAGAGTGCTGGGGCATAGCAGCTTGTGTGGGGCCCCAGGGTTGTTTCTGGCAGTGTTTGCTGGTACTCCAGGCACCTCCTCTCAGATTCTCTTAGGGCCAAAAAGTTCTTTCCTTGCTCTCCATGGCGCCCACCCCAGGCCTCGCCCCTTCCTGGCTGGGGAGAGCCCATGGTATAACACTGCTGCCTCCCCAGGGCCGTCGTGCCTGGCATTCCTCTCTGCTCTGCCCTTCCACATCATGGAAGGTAATCGGAAAGGCCTAATTGGATCGAGCCCCTCTCACCTTGAGGATGTGCAGATTGACAGGGCCCCCTGAGGGCTTGATCCAGGTTCTCCTCCTCTGGATGGGGGCTCTGGCGGTGCTGGCAGGACTGTTTTCTGGTGGCCTCTGCCCAGGGTCCTCACAGCATCACCATGAGTAGCCCTAGGCAGTGCCCATACCCTGGGCAGACAGCAGCTGAGGAAGTTGAAGCCTCTGTGCCCCTTTCCCTGAGGCTCCTCCCATGGTGCCTGCTGCTGCCATGGGTGATTGTTTTGAGGTATGGGGTGGTGGTGGTGTGTGCAGAGCAGCCTGTAGAATTCCTTGTACAATTGGCTCTGCGCACCCTTTTTGGAGAGAGCAGCAGCGAGGGAGTGTGGGCAGGAGCTCTCTGAGACGCAGGGGTGACGGACACTGCGGCCAGGGGCTGCTCACCTTTGCGACTCTAAAGAGGTCCAGCAAGTGATGCGGACTGAGTGGAGCCAGGGCTGCCTGACACGTTGGTCTCTTGTCCCCTCCTTGTGCCAGGTCACGTACTGTACGCTGACATCAAGATGGAGAATGGGAAGTCTAAGGGCTGCGGTGTGGTGAAGTTCGAGTCCCCAGAGGTGGCTGAGCGCGCTTGCCGGATGATGAACGGCGTGAAGCTGAGTGGCCGGGAGATCGATGTGCGGATTGATAGAAATGCCTAAGCAGTTGCCTTTTTTAAACATCAATACCAGACCTCTAAATTTGTATTTTTTCTTGTTAACCATTTTAATTTGTTGGCTGGATGTATAAAGATGTTTAAAAAATTCAGTTGCTTTTTGGGGTAATTTGATTACTTTTTTAATGACTGGGGTTCCATTGGACTGTTTGCATTGAGATTGCAATGTGCGCAATTTTTTTTGTAGTTGTGGCATCTTGTTGACATCAAATATGACTTTGATAATAAATACCAGTTCCTGAAATGCTTTTTTTTGCATATGTGTTGGGGGACGGCTGTTCGAGGTTTGGGGAGCCAGAGCCATTCCCAACACTAGGGGCCTTTCTCTTGGTCGCTGCTTCTCTGTGATTCTGGTGCTAGAAGACAGGGGCCCCACTACCCCAGGAACCTCATCCCCCTCCTCAGCTGAGGACAGGGTCCACTGTGTGCACCAACACAGACGCTGTCCGGTCCCCCTCTGGGGACTCCCTCTGTAGGGCACAGACACCTGCGGCAGGCCATCTCCACTGTGGTGCCCCTACCCAGCAGGCAGGAGCAGGGAGCCAGTTCCAGCATCTCGGCCCGTCGGATGCAGGCTGAGCCAGGTCCCTGGGCTCCTGAAGAGTTGGGGCAGATGTGGACAGCCCAGAGGGGCTCACTGACCCATCCTATGTGCCAGGGCCTGCACCCCAGCCCCCTACGCCAGCAGGAAGCTGGCTTCTTGTCCTTGCTTTTAGAGCCACAGGCCGAGACTGGAGCTGGGTGGGAGGTGGCCCCCCCAGACAGCACTGTGTGTGCCGCCGGGGGAAGGGAAGAACGTCAAGGAGAAGGCTTGCTTTGAGGAGGTTTGTGCAGCCTCCGGCTGGGCAGCTATGTGCGAGGCCAGGCTGCAGGCCTCACTGTCCCCGAGGAAACGCTGGCTTCTCCAGGGGATCTGTGGGAAGGGCTTTGCTGGCAGCAAATCCTCTCCCAGCGGCACAAGGCAGACAACCCCTGGGAGTCACTGTGGTCCCTCCAGCTGGACCTCAGTATCTACATACCCCAGAAGCCAACGTCGTCATACACCTCCGTTTCCCTGGTGGGGAACAAGCACAGTTGGGTCATCTGTACCTACACCTCCACACCCCCCACCACCCTGCACAGGGCCAGCACTCACAGGGGCAGGAGCGCGGTTCGGGGCACGTAGCCATCTGCAGAGGGAGGAAGCCGGCACAGATGGGACCTCCGTCCATCCCAGGGGGGCGCCCCCTCCCCTGGGGCTTGGGCCTGGGCACACTCACACTTGCCCTTGGGGTCGCGGCACAGCATCTCGTCCTTGCTGGTGTACTCGATGACCTCCAGGATCTCCCCGCGCCGGATGCCCAGGTGTTTGCCACCCCCGCGGCGGGTCTTGGCATTGGGGTCAATCATCATCCTCGTGTGAATCACAATCTCCCCCTCAAACTGGGGTAGCGGGGAGGGGAGGGGGGATGTTAGGGCGCCTGGACACCTGACCGCTGCCGCTTTTTGAGGTCGGGGCTGGCATGTCCCACCTTGAACTTCTTCCGGAACTCCCTCTCTGCCTTCTCCGCCTTCCTCATCTGCTTCAGCACCTTGGGGTCCATGGTTGGCACTTGCTGTGTCTGGGGAGCCTTCTCCTTCCTGATCCCCCTAGGAATTGGGGGTGCTGAGCAGGGTCCGGGGTCCACCTTCCGCAGGCCCTGTGAGCTCAGTACCACCCCGTCTGCCTGCAATCCCTGTGCTACCTGAGCTCTGGCTCTGCTGGTGGCGTGCTGGTGGCTTGCTGGATAGATGGCACTTCATCTGAGGACAGGCAGGCCCCCGAGTCAGGGAGCAGGAACCCCACTCAGCAGCTTCACCTGTGTGGCTCTTGGAGTAACCTTCCTGAACCAATGACAGCCTAGCAAGGCGCCCTCCCACCCTGCCTGCTGCCCTGTCCTGTTTCCGGCTCAGGGCTTCCTCATTCTAGCAGGCTGCCTTTCGTGCTAGCCCTCACAGGGACAGTAAGGGCCTCACTGCCCTGGTGGGAAGGTGGGAGGGGTGTGCAGGTAGTGAGGGCCTGCGGGCCTGCAGGACCCTCCTGCTGTGCCCTTGGGACAGAGCCAGGGAGGAAGGAAGCCAAGGGCCACTTTTGCTGTGGCTCTTCTGAACCCTGCAGGACATCCCCTCAGCACCTCAAGCACACTTGTCTGTGGTAGATCAAGGCGTTGGGTCCAGCCAAGTGCTCTGGCCTCACACACCATTGAGTCGCACTGCCTGGGTTCTTCCCATGCTGTCCCTGGCCACCACCACCACCACCCCGTGGCTGCCACAGCCTCCTCACCGGCTGTCAGCCCTTGGGCTGCCCTGCCTCGTGGTCACCCCAGCACAGTTGCTGGGCCTTGGCTCGTACCACTATCATGGCAGGAAATTCCTTGGCAGGCCACCAACAAACCTCTGCCTCTGGGGCCGGGGCCAGGGCCGGAGTCCTTCGCGGGCTCCACCTCATCATACATCTCGTAGATCTCATCTGGGTCCCTGCAGGGACACCCAGGGTGAGTGCCCCTTCTGCCCACACCTGCGCCCAACCTCCCTCCCACCCCGCTGTGGCTCACTGTGGGAACCGTGGAGCCTGTTGAGCCCGGAGGGCCTGCAAGTAGGTCCCCACGGAAGAGTGGGTCCTCCGCACACCTGTGGAGACAGGGAGCATAAGAGGGAGGTGGTGCTGTCTCAGACCCTCAGTCCCCTCTGCCTGGCCTGCACCGCCCACCTGACCCACCTGTGGCCGCTGCCGAGAGTCTCCGAAAGCTCTGGATGTCCAAGGGGCCCGGGGGAAGTGGGGGCTTGGCTGGAGGGGGCCCCAGGCTGCTGGCTGGGGGCAGAGGCCTTCGAGGGGGCGGCTGGTGCCCTTTGAGGTCCTCGGACCTCCAGCGGGGCATCGCAGCAGCTCCGAACTGGCTGGCACCCGCGATGACAACAGGCAAAGAGCTCTCGGACACCGAGGCTAGAAGTGGGCTCTTTCTAGGGAGATCCTGGAGCTGCGGCTGCGGGGGCTTCTTGGGCAGAGCATGGGACTCGGCCTGGGAGAACTTGCGCGGTGGCCTCCTGCCCTCAGACTGCGGGAACTTCCTGGGGAGCAAGCTGAATTCGGGCTCTGAGGATGTCCTGGGGAGAGCCCCCGGCTCAGGCTCCGCGGACTTTTTGGACAGGGGCTTGAACTCGGGCTGCCGAGGCCTCTTGGGAAGCACGCTGACTTCCGGCTCTGAGGATGTCCTGGTGAGGTCCCCGAACTCGGGCTTCAGGGCCTTCTTGGGAAATACACTGCAGCCTGGCTTCAGGGAGTGGGGCTCCCGGAACCCGGACTCGGGCTTCGAGGGGGTCTGCACAGGGCCCTCACTGAACTCAGGCTGCAGGAGAGACCTCTTGGGAGGGGTGCTGGCCTGAGGTTGAGGGGGCTTCCTGGGGCCTGCACTGAACTCAGGCTGAGGGGGTTTCTGGGACAAGGTGTTGGTGTCAGGCTTTGGGGAGTGGGGGTGGAGGTCAGTGTGCTGTACCTTTGAGGGGGATGTTCGGGGGACTTCAGTGCACTCAGGCTGCAGCAGGGACTTCCCAGGGAGGCCACTGACCTGCAGCTGTGGAGGCTTCCTGGGGTACGCACTGAACTCAGGCTGCGGGGGCTTCTTGGGCAACGTGCTGAACTCGCTCTGCGAGGACTGTGGGGGCCCCTCGCCGCATGCAGGCTGCCAGGCTTTCTTGGGGAAGGCACTGGGTTTGGGTTCTGAGGGGGGCCTGGCAGGGTGGCTGAGCTCAGGCTGTGGGGGCTCCCCCTGTGAGACTTTCTGAGGGGCGTCGGTGGCCTGAGGCTTCAGGGGCTTCCTGGGAAACAGGGGGGCCCCGGGCTGAGGCTGTTTCTTGGTGAGATCACTGAACTCAGGTTTGGATGGCTTTTGGGGGAGATCAGTGAACTCAAGCTGGGCCACCTTCTTGGGGAGACAGGCCAACTGGGGCTGTGGGGGCTGTTTAGGCTGCTCGCTCAGCTCCGGCTGCGGAAACTTCTTCAGAAGCTTGTTGACCTCTGGCTTCGGGGTTTTTTTGGGGAGATCACAGGGTTCCGGCTGAGAGGCCTGGAACTTGGCTTGGAGGCTCCGGAAATCCTGCTGCTCGCTCTCCTAGGCACCCAGAGTGACAGGCTCGCACACACCATCAGCCATGGACACGCCACCTGCTCACCACGCTACCTCCCTCCTCAGACGCTGCTGCCTGCATCCTGCACCCTGCACCCCTGCAACCTGCCTCTGACCTCACCCTTAGCCTGCTTCTCTTTTCTGCCGAGACCCTCTCCTTCCCCCTAGGCTTCTGGAAACCACATCCTTGGCACCGGTCTGGTCCTTAACTGACCTCAGCCCTAGCAGGACCTGATCTTCAAGAGCTTCTCTCCTCTGGACCCCTGCAGGCCTCCCCCAGCATCCTCACCCCACCTCCACCACCACACCCCACATCCCCTCAGTCCTTTCTGTTCCAATTTCAAAATACATCCGGGTTCTAACCACTTCTCACTGCCTCCATCGCCATCACCCCAGCTGGAGGAACTGGTCCCCCTGCCTAGACTGTGGTCACCGGCTCCTCACTGGCCTGCTGCCCTCTCGGTCCCAGCCTTGCTCATTTCTCTCCACAATGGCTGCAAGAAGCCTGTGGAGCCCCTGCTCACGCCCTCCAAATGAGTCCTGGTTCCAGAATGGCTCAGAAAGGCCCTCACCACCAAGCGTCTCCCTGTCCCTGCACCCTGGCCCGCACACCCGCCCCTGACCTCGCCCTCAGCCTGCTTCTCCCCCAGGACACAGGACATGTCCTGCACTGCCTGGGTCTCTTCCTACTCAGTACCTGGGTCTCTTCCTACTCAGTAAGAGTCACACTGACTCAGTAGCTCCCTTATTAGAGAGGCCTTCAAGCTGATGCCCTGTCCTCCTTGGCCTGTGCAGTCATTCTTGTCATAGCTGCCACTATACATACTTACTTGTAGGTTCTTAATACGTCCTGACTGGCTTGGAATTTTTTTGTACTGGGGATATCAAACTGACAACCTTGTGCTCACCAGGCAGGCGCTTGTGCCACTGAGCTATATCCCTGGCCCTTTTTGTTCTTTTTGAGACAGGGTATGCATTCCAGGATGGCCTTGAACTCACAGTGATCCTCCTGCCTCAGCCTCCTGAGGAGTACTGGGATCATAGGCTTGCACCATCACACCTGACCTTGATTTTTGTTTTTGGTACTGGGGAAGGAACTCAGGGCTTTGTTCAGGCCAGGCAAGCCCTCTACTATTGAGCTATAACCCAGCCTCATTGGGTTTTTAAAATTTGTTTTTTCTCTACACACATACACACTCAGCCCTCAGCTGCAGGCCAGAGCCTCAGCTCATTCATTGCTGACCTTGCAGCGTGAAGCACATAGTAGGTGCTTAGTAAGCACTCACAGAAATACAGAATACACAAGCCAGGCATGGTGTGGTGTGCCTGTCATCCCAGCACTTCAGAGGCTGAGGCAGGTGGATCACTGCAAGTTCCAGGCCAGCCCGGGGAACTTAGTGAATTCAAGGCCAGCCTGAACTGCATAGTGCAAGACTGTCTCAAAAACAAACAAACCCAAACAAAACTCAGAAGCTCAAAGGCAGATGCTGTGTGACAGTCGCCCATGCAGACCTGGAGATGATGTGGCCACAGGTCTCACACGGTCCCTGATTCTCTAGGCCAGGCATAAGGACCAGGAGGCAGGTCCCTCCTATGGGGCTCACACAACGTCTGTGGCTTGCCCCAAATGTCCCAGGTTCCCTTGAAGCTGGCTGCACACTGACAGTCATGGGTGCTGGCAGATGACCAAGGTGTGGCTGCCTGAGTGACTCTGGCAGAGGGCAGGGCCCTGTTACCCTGCCCAGCCTGTGCCCCACTTCCCTGCCCACCCAGGGGGTCAGAGTGTTCTGGAAAGGTGGTGACAGCTGCCGGGGCCCAGCGTGCCTCTGGTAGGGTTGAAGTCAGGGTCAGCTGGTCACCACTTGGGTGCCTGGCCTGGGGCGGTCAGTGGGCACGTGACCCACTTAGTCACCCCACAGGAAGCTTCAGCTCTGCCCCAGGCTGCCTCTTCCCAGGTTGCCATTGCTGCTGCCCTGGGGAGAGGGTATCATCTCAGGCATCCCCACCTGTCCTCACGGCCAAGCTGGGGCCCCAGGAGCTGGAGCTGTGCCCTGGCCGCTTCCCACCTGGACACCTCCACGTGGGCCATTCCCCAGCTGCTTTTCCAGCCTCTGCATCCACCCCTGGGGCAGGGCCTGGAAGATGCACCTGTTGGGCCTCTCCCTTCTAGGCCATGAGGGCCCTTGTCCTCTCCCAGGACTTACCATGGCTGCAGGCGGGCGAGTGGGTGCCTTGCGCAGCGTGTGCTGCTTTCAGGAAGTAACTGCAGCTTCTCCACTCAAGGTTGGGGCCACAGTCGGGGTGGGAAGGGCAGACGAGGAAGGAGGTGGAGATGGAGCCAACCCTGGTCTGTCCTCAGAACCTGTGGGGCCCTTCTGTCCCCCTCGAGATCCCGTCCTTCCTGCTCCTGTCCCTGAGCTTTGGGCCTCAGTCTCTGGTCTCTAGATGTCACCAGCTCCTTTACTCCCCTCCCTTGAGAGTCAGGCCCCGGGGACTCTGGCCACTGAAGAGGCAGCCACTGGACAGGGAGCTCTCAGTGGGGCAACCAGGATGGGTGTGGGGACCAGCGGGACAGTGAGGCCCCATCTGCCTGCCAATTGCTCCACTCCTCTTCCTCCTTTCAACATCTCTGGCTCTTGGCAGGACTTCCTGTTGGGGAGAGAGATGTCCACTTGCCAGCACTGGCCCACGGCTGAGGCCTCAGTGGGACTGCAGATTGGAGGGGGCGGATGTGGAGGCACAGACGTCCCCCCTGAAGACAGTCTGTGCTCTCCGTGATTGGAGGTGGTGGAGAAGATGGGATTGGAGACAGGGCAGGAGGGGAGCGGGAGGAAGGCCCTGAGATAGGGTGGCCAGATTGGGCTGAGCCTTGACCACAGGGCTATATCCGCAGGAAGTCATTTGCTTTGACCCCAGCTGGTGAAGGGAGAAAGCACCTGTGGGACAGTGTGGAGCCCTGATTCTGCTTGGCCACAAAGGAGTGTATGGCTCAAGTGATTTTTAGATCCTGCCAGGGTGATGCCAGCACACAGCCAAACACTTACAGGTGGCCCTAGGTGTCACCTGAGATGGGTTATTAAAGTGTAGGGTCTGACCTGGGTAGGGTCCAGGCTGCTGGTACATGGACCACACTTGGCCCAGCAAGAACCACAGATGACTCAGAATGAGCCAAGTGAGATTTTGTGCCCTTTTTTTGGTACTGGGAATCAAACTCATGATCTTGTGCTTGCCTGGCAGGTGCTGTGCCTCTGAGCTATATCCCTGGCCTTGACTTTTTTTAATAGACAGGGTCTTGCTATGTGGTCCAGTTTGGCCTTAGACACTATGGAGCCCAGGCAATCCTTGAACTTGTAGTGATCCTCTTGTCTTGGCTTCCCGAGTGATTACTAGAATGACAGGCAGGCATCACTAACCCCAGGCGGAGGTCTTCCTTGTAATGAGAGGTCCGGGGGTAAGGGGTACGGGATGACCAGGTTTGGGTCCTTTGTGTTCCCAGGACCACGGCCACGAGCATATGGCAAGTGCTTTGGGCAAGCTAAGGATGAACGGCCCAGGCTCCACAGCCTCCTGGTTGCGGACGGACGTCAGTGGCTTACATCCCGCGCTTTGAGAGTACCGGGCCGAGCCCCGCCCCGGCCGCCAGGGGTCGCATCCGCCTTCTTCCCTGTGTATACTGCGCCTTCCTGGTGGCTCCCTGCAGGGTCTGCGCGGCCAAGAGGGTGGGGAGTAGGGGGTGTGTGGCCATACCCAGGTGGCTCCAGCCAGAATAGAGAACCAGAAGTCCTAAGTGAGTGCGGGTTGGCCCCTCACCACGTCTCCGCTCCCAGCCACAGCTGGGGTCACAGAGCCGGCACCTCACGTGACAAACAGCCGCTGGGTGGACCAGTGCACTAAGCCTGTGGGTCGTGCAGTCCTTGCCACCTTCGGGTGCCCCCTGCTGGTGGCTCCGGGGTGAGGACTCAGCGTTTGGGCGGGGGGATACCCTGGATTGGCTTTGCTGGGGTACCTCTGTGGGATCTGCGCTTGGCCGGGGACTTGGGGGGTCCTAAAGCTGATTTGGGGCAGTAAGAATCCCAGGAACAAAGGCTGCACATGTAAGGAGAGGGCGGCGAGCGCAGGAAGTGTTTCGGAGAGGTTAGCCAGGGTCACAGTGGCCAGGTGGCTCAGGGTTGAACGGGCCAGCATCACCCTCCAGCCCCCCTCAGAAGGACGCTGAGGTGGAGGGACACAGTAAGTATGGCCCTGGGAAGGGACGGGGTGGGCTCCTGGGAGAACAGGGTCTTCATCGCAGTGCTGGGCAGGGGGTTACAGGAAGTGACCTTGTTTCTAGTGATGTTCACATGTGGAGAATGAGCAAAAAGGGGTCCCCGAGAGGGAGAGGGAGGGAGTCAAACCCTGGGGTAGGGGACAGTAGGATTAAAGAGGACAGATAGAAGCAAGATGGAGAAGGCAAAACTGCCCCTAAAGGGTGTCCCAGACCACACCCGGAACTTGCCATGGAAGCGATGGGGACCAAAACTTGGCACTAGATTCTTAAGATGTGACCCCAATCTGGTTTCCCACCATGTGGCAGAGGGAAACCCACACGGGGCGCCCATGGGCTGCCCCTTCCGATGCGTCTTCCCTTGTGGCCCGTGGTCACCAGCTCCAGCCAGGAGGGCGCTGAGAGGGCCCTAGACCAGTGTTCAACGGAGCCACACCCTGGCCGCATTCTGGGAACAGGCCACCCACCGCAGCTCCACAGGTTGGTGGCCTGAGGCTGGAGACCCGGATCCCTGCGTTGAGATAATGGGGTGTAAGCGCCTCAGGCTCACTACGCATGTGAAGGGAGCAAGGGACCCAGACACAGGACCGGCTGGCTCATTGCGCCTACTTTATTGTCCCCCTCCCCAAATTACAAAAATCTCCGCCCCACCCAGCCCACTGACCCACCCGGCCCACTACGGAGAGGCGGGGTCGGTTCAAAGCAGTGGGAACACGGGAAACTCCCCCTCCGACATCAGCTGCGACGCCTTAGGCACAAGCGGGGTGGGGTCTGAGTGGGGCGGGGCAGGGGGCGCCTGTGCGTCGGCCCCGCCCCCGGCCTCCGGCTCCCCGCCCTCTCCCCGCGCACGTCCCTCGGCCTTACCCGCCGGGGCGTCCGGGCGCGGCGGCCCAGGCGCCGGGGATGCGGGGGCTGCGGGCGCGCCGGGGCGGTGGTCCTGCAGGTGTAGTGTCATGGCGGGCCGCGAGGCCGTGGAGAAGGCGCACTGCATGCACGAGTAGCGGCCGCGCGTGTGCTCCCACACGATGCGGCTCGGGGCCGCGTGCACTGCGGGCAGGCAGGCGGGGCCGGTCAGTCCCGCGCGTCACCCCGGGAACCCGTCCGCCACGGGTGGTGGGCGCTGGACCTCTCCCCACCTCCCCTTCCGCTCCGGGGCGCCAGGGGGGTCAGGGCTGGCCGGATCCGCTTCTTCTTGTCCCTGTCCTCGAGGGCACTAAACTTAAGATCCTCGCGAGTCCCCCGCTCTCGTCCCCGGAACCACCGCAGGGGGAGCACGGTTCGAGGAGCGGGGCGCAGTTTTACGCGGAAAGCCGGCGCAGAGGAAGGCGCAGGGGCCAGTGATTTTAAAGGCAAAATGTTGTATTTCAAGGGCTAGCACTTCTGGCCACTTGGGAAGGGGGCGGGCAATGCTGCCCCACCAGCATCCACGGGAAAGAAAGCCCCTCCGCCCCGCCCTGGTGGTCACCTGCACGCACCTGAGGGCGTGTCGGAGCCGCCCAGCGGTCTACGGGGACTACCGCCAGCACCTGCTGGAGAGGGGCGGGTCAAAGTCACGGCCAGGTCCCACCCCCTTGCACCCTCTCCTCGCCCCTATGCTCACCTTGGCTCTTCTTCCAGACAGCGGCGCTGGAGGTTGGCGGCCCGGGGGCAGCGGCCAGGAAGGGGCGCAGGCGTGGGGGGCTGAGGCTAAAAGGGGCAGGGTTCAAGTAGGGGAGGAAGGACCCAGTGGGGGAAGAGGTGGGGGTCGTGAAGGGCTCGAGCAGTGGGAACGACAGGCCGGACGCCGACGTAGGGTCAGCCTCCGGGGGGCGCTCGGGTGCGGGTGGCTCCTTGTCCAGGGCGGGGGGTGGCGGCGCGGCCGGGCTCTGAGCGTGCTCTGCGCAAACGTGCAGGTGTTTGAAGAGCGAGCGGTGCGTACGGAAGCGAAGGAGGCAGTTCTCACACCTGGGGGCGGGCACGGGTCTGGGATGAGACTCTCGGGCCAAGAGGAAGGGTCCATCGCGCAAACGTGGAGAACCTGGACCCAAGTAGCCCTCCCCTAGGGTGGTCGCGACCCTTCTAGGTACCTGCAGTTGGCAGCGCTCGGAAGACGAGAATAAAGTCTGGTTTCCACCCAAGCCCTCAGAAACAGGGCTGGGTGGAGTCGTACTTATGCCCTGCCCCTCCAGAGCTCGGCCCGGCCCATAGGGTTTCCTGATTGGCCCCCGTCCTCCGCTGCGCAAGGAAGGGCGGGGCTTCTCTGAGGCCACGCCCACCCGGACCCAAACCGCAGATGAGGAAGACGAAAAGATCAGGACCCCAAACAATGTCAGGGTGACCGGGGGTCTCACTTGAAGTAGCGATTGGGCTTGTAATGCAGCTTGCCGTGGGCCACCAGCTCTTGCATGCTTGGAAAACTCTCTGTGCAGCTCAGGGCCGAGCAGCGGAAGACTTTGCCTGGTGGGGGTGGAGGGCAGAGGAATGAAATGGGGTGGCTGAGGAAGGGCCGAGGGGCTCTGACCTTCTCCCACCCTAACCTGCCTCCCCAACCCAACCCTGGCCGTACCTTCCAAGGACTGGGTAGGTGGACAGTGGGTACGAAGGTGCTGCGCCAGGTCACGAACACTCGGGAAACTGAGGAAGCAGCCAGGGCTAGAGCACGGTATTTGTGTGGCTGCAGGGCACACAGAGAGGGGCCAGGTCACTAATCCTTCCTCCTTGGTGTTGCCAGTCCCCCATCCGCAAGGCTCTGCACAAGTCCCGCCTCCCACCCCAGAACTCAGCTGCTACAGGACAAGGGCTGGATTAGCCTGGCTCTTCACTGGAGCCGAAGTCTGGCGCTCAGTGAAGGGTGACATCCGTCTAGATGAGCCCCAAGTCTGGGGTCACTCTGTGCCCCTCACTCCTATTGCTGTCACCTGGTGGTGGGCGTCGTTTAGGAGGCCGGAGGTCCTCACTGGTTCCGGGGACTGTGCTGGGCAGGTCAGGGCTGGGTCCAGGGTCAGGCTGGCAGCCATCTAAGGCTGGGGAGGCAACCTGCTGTGTCCCTCCCGGCCCTCCACAGTCCCACACCGGGGGCGTGGCTGGCCTGTCAGGGCCAGGCTCCTCCTCCATGGAGGAAGGGGAAGTGGCTGAAGCAGCCACAACTGGAGACACCTCCTGGTCAGTCTCGTTGGAGCTGGGCTCTGCAGGGGCCAGCATGTCTGGACTGGGTTCCGACGGTTCCTCCTCCTGATAGAAGGGGCAGAAAGGGCCAGTCTGGGAAATCCTGGGGCCTCAGACATCACCCAGTCACCCTACATTCTAAGGTGTCACCAGCAAAAAAGGATCGAGTTCCTGCCTACATCCCAAGAGAGGTGATCTGCTGGGAGTCACGCGTGTGAGGGAAGCATCGCTCCATCTTCAATTTGGGCAAGAAGGTGCAAAACGAGCAGGGGCGTGGCCAGGGTGATGGGCGTGGCCAATACTAGGAGGGCGTGGCCAATACTAGGAGGGCGGGGCCAAGGCTAGAAAGTCGGGGCTTGGAACTAAGCGGAGACAGGTAGATCGCAGAGGGCCTAGAAGCGGAGTGTGTGATGGTGTGGATATGCCCGCCAGGCTCGAGCTCTGCAGATCAATTTGGAGGTACTGAGGGCCCGGATGTGTAGCTTGGGGGCGGAGTCCGAGTCTGGGGGCGTGGTCAAGCCCAGGGCGGCCCGGAAGTAGGGAAACGACGGCAGCCGACAGACCCAAGTGCCCGGATGTGGGGGCGGGGTCGCCCGGAGGGTGTGCACGCAGATAGGGTCGCTCCCTGCCAATTCCCGCTGCTCCGCCGCTCCCGCGTCCCCGGCGCCGCTCTCACCATCCTCCGCTCCCCTCGAGCTCTTGTTCCTGGGATTCCGGCAGCTCCGGGTCAGGTGGCGGTGACTTCCTCAGCGTTGCGAGCTCATGCTTACATCGACACCATTTTCTGCCGCTCGGTTATCGCGAGACAGGGGCGGAGCCTGTGTGACGCTATCAGGGGGCGTGGCCTGCGAGTCAATCCTGGACCGCAAAGTGGACCTGGTGCGGACCTGTAAATTTAGGGGCAGCTGCAGAGCGCCGAGATCCGGTATGAGGGCTCTCTCCCTTGCTAAGTGGACACCCTTATCCGCTGACCTATCCCATCACCAACTCTTGGAGGGCACTAAACAACAGGGTTTTTTGTTTTTGGTTTCTGATTGGGCCATCTTTTTGGAGGAAATTGACACCGCAGTCGTCAGATTTTTCAGAGCACCTAGTTCTGCAGTTGGAATGAGTCTGTTTTAATAGCCATGCGCAAGAAACAAACTGACTGGTCTTTAGGGCTTTTTTGTTCGGTTTTTGAGATAGGGTCCCACTATGTAGCTCAGGTTGGCCTTGTACTCATTATGTAGCCACGCTGGCCTTGAACTACTGGTGATCCCTAAGCTTGGGCCTCCTGAGTACTGCTATGACAGGTGAGCGCCTCTCCTACCCGCCTCCCCCGCTGACGTTGAGGCTTTATTTTTATTTTTATTTTAGTCTTTTTGAGACAGGGCTTCACTATACAGTTCAGGCTATCTTTTTTTTTTTTGGTACTGGGGATCGAACTCACAACCTCACGCCTGTCAGGCAGGCGCTTAAGCAACTGAGCTAAATCCCCAGCCCAGTTCAGGCTATTTTGAACTCATGGTGATCTTGCCTCAGCCTCCAGAGCGTTGGAGTTACAGGCGTGCTCCACTATGCCCGTCCTCGTTTAGGCTTTAATAAGCAGTTGAAACTTAAGGCTGGAGAGGTGTCCTGGATAATGGATGAGGAGCCCTGTGTCCACTGGGGTGAAATGGGTCTCCTATCCAGGCTGCGTTCCTTGAGTGCCTACTGTGTGCTCAGTACCAGTCTAGGTGCTGGAAACCCAGAGGTGAGCAGGACATACAGCAATCCCAGCTCTCTGGGAACTCGAATCTTAAAATGAGGATACCGAATAAATCTACAAACTCAGGATATGATCTTCGTCCTGTTTGGAACAATTAAGACAACACAACAAAAGAGAAGGATGAGATAGTGGTGGGTCAGGGGAACCCCTCTGAGGAGGTGGCCACTGAGTGTCGCTTGCTGGCTGAGAAGCAAGGGAGTGGAAGGTCTGAGCAACAGAGTGCTCTGAGAAGCTGGTGGAAATACCCTGAGGTAGGGAGGGGCCAGCTAGGCTTTGCCAAGAAGGAGTGAGATGAACGGTGTGCTGCAGCAGAAGGGGAGGATGTTGGAGGTCAGAAAGTGACCTTGCTGCAGAATACCCTTGTGGCAGGGAGGAGAGATAGTTGTGGTTTCTAGTGTGACCACTGGCGAATTTTTAGCAGGAAGAGATAACAGCATGTGATCTTGGTAGTCATTGGGAGGATGGGCTTTGCCATGGATGGTAAAATAGATCTCGGATATCAGATCTGTAGAATGTATTAGTCAGCCCCGACAGAGGTAGTCACTGAGGCTTAGGTCACTCTAGTTTTTTTTTTTTTTTTGTCTTTTGAGACAGAGTTTCACTATGCAGTTCAGGCTAGTCTGGAACTGGCAGCAATCCTCCTGCCTCAGCTTCCTGTCTGATGGGGTTACAGATGTGCACCATTATGCCTGGCCTGTGTCACTGATGACTTTCCATATGTGTGACAGTGTATTTCCACATGTCTGACAAAGATGTTCTTATGCGCTTCTGTAGGCAGCGAAGATGGTTAGAAGGAGGCACTGAAAAACAGGAAAGAGCCAGACATGCAGGTGCATGCCTGTAATCCCAGCACTCAGGAGGCTAAAGCAGGAGGGTTGTGAGTTGGAGGCCAGCCTGGGCTATATTGAAGATGGTATTCAAAGAAAACCATTAAAACTAGAGAGGAACATTTATTTGTCCTTTAGGGCCCTTGGATCAATCCCCAGCACAAAACCAAACCAAGAAACAAAAGAAAAAAATCAGCCAGTTATGCTGGCATATGCCCATAAGCACTTAGAGAGGCTGAAGCAGGAGGGTGGTCAGATCCGGCTTGGACAACTTAACGGGACCTTGTCTCAGATTTTAAAAATTTTAAAAAAAGGCTGGGCCTGAGTAACTGGGATTATAAGCATGTCATTGTGTGCAGTTTGCAAAATTGTGATTTTTTTCTAACGCTTCCACTTCTATGTATTTATAAGTCATCATTACAATATAAGAAAGCACTGTGCTTTTATCCTTTTTATCCTGAGTTGTTTATTACTGTGGACCTGTGGTTTCCTATTCTATATGGTGGGCTGTAATCCATTATGTTTCAGATTTATTTTGATATTTAACTTGTCCTAGATTTGGCTAGAATCTCTTCAAACTGGTTTCTAGCTTCTTTGGAAAGCCAACTTCAGTATTTTGACCATTCTCTTATGTTGCATAACTGCAAGATTGCGGTATATTGGGCTAATAACCTAGCTTCCTGGCTCTAGCTGTAGAATCAACCCTTTCTCTAAGCAGCTTTCAACCTTTTATGGAAGAAAAAAAAAACAGGAAAAGTGAACCTGTCGAAATTTCAAAGACAATAATAAGAATAAAAATCCTTTTTTTTTTTTTTTTGTACTAGAGATGGAACTCACGACCTCACACTTGTCAGGTAGGCGCTTATGCTGCTGAGCTATATCCCCGGCCATTTTTTTGGTCTTTTTGAAACAAAAGTCTCTCAGTGCAATGCAGGCTGGCCTTGAGCTCACTTTATAGCCCAGGCCGGTCTAGAATTTCAGTGATCCTCCTGCCTCAGCCTCCAGAGTGCTTGGATTGATTACAGGCATGCATCACCACACCCAGTTTAAAATTATTATTTAAGAGCTTTGAAATAAACTAAAAATTGTAAAGCCTACAAAATTTGAAATCAGACTTTAAGACAACAGTGTAATACTTGAAATTACTGGTTTCTGGACTAAGGCTAAAAAACATCCCTCTAAAGATCATTATTGGGAGAGTCGGCAAAGTTTGTAGAAGCTTGGTATGATTTGTACCATTGTTAAATTTATTGGTTATGTTCTGTGGTTATAGGAAAGAATGTCTATATTGTTAGCAAACACTGATCCATTTAGGGATAAAGAGCATAATATCTGCTACTTATTTTCAGATGGTTTAAGGAAGTCTTGTCTTTGCAAATGATTATGTACATGTGTGTGCATATGTACACACACACATTCCTGTTTATAGCAAAATGAAGGGAATGAGAATCCAAATGCACCAGAGTGTTAATAGTTGGGGAATTTTCTGTAGTACATATATGGAAATTCTTTGTACTATTCTCATTACATTTGTGAAAATTTGAAATCCTTTCAGAATAAAGATTTTTCTATAGTTTGTTTTTTAAAGAAAAAAAGGGCTGGGGATGTATCTCATAGAGTGTGTCTGATCCCCAGTATTGCAAACAAAACCAAAGAAAAACACGGCTGAGGATGTAGCTTGGTGGCAGAGCATTTGCCTGGCATGCACCCAGCTGGGTTTTCAGCACCGCAAAAGCAGACAGACAGACCTCCAAAAATCTGGGGAGGGCAGAGGGCATTTTTCAAGAGAAACTAACTTTTCACACTTTCCTGTTTTAATTATTTTCTTTTAATGAGCAGTCATTCAGTTAAAAATGCATTCTTTTAAAAAAAAAGTAGGTCATTTTGCTGCAAAGTGAGGAGGTGTGCGTGTGTGTGTGTGGCGCGAGTGGAGTGTGCACACCAGGGGACATTTCTGCAATTCAGGCAAGGGCAAGGTGAAGTCTTTGGAGGGGCCAGATCTAAGAAATTCTGTGACAGAGCCCACAGGAAATGGGGTTGATGAGTGGGCGGGGTCAGGGTGACAGGTTTCCAGCTCCCAAATGCCTGTAAACTAGTTTTGAAATGCTGTGGGTTAGAATATATCACACACTCCTTCTCGATCCATCCCCAGTGCTCTGCCCAGACCTCATCAGCCATCCTTCCTACAAGGCCTTACTTCCCTCCAACCATTGCATTTGGGTCATGGGGCTGTGCCCAAGTGCTGGGAGGGGAGAACAAGTCTCCCTGATGAATTTAGGCAGGGCAGAGAAAGGAGATGGAAGCCCCCCTGTCTTTTCTCTTCTTTTGTTTGGTTGTTGTTCATGCTGGCCTTGAACTTGCAGTGGAGTGATATTCTTACCTCAGCCTCCAAGAGCTGGGATTTCAGGTGCACACCATCATGCCTGGCGGTTTGTTTTTTGAACTCAAGAAATGCCCAGCCCAGGTTGGTGGCCCACAAAGTTCCCACCCACTTCTGTCCTTGTCTAACTCTTACAGAGAGGCACGCAGTGGTGGCTGTGTGATGGCACTAAAACCAACCAACCCACCAACCCACCCCCCCAAAAAACAGCAGAGAGAGAGATGCAGGGGCCATCAGGGATTACAAAATGCTTTTTGCACAGTGATTGAGCAATGTTCTGTGGCCAGCCAGTCACAGACTTGTGATACTTTTCCTCCTGCCAAGCTTGGCTTTGCAAGGTAAATGCCAGAGGGGAAGTTGCGGATGGCCTCTGTGGAAGTCTTTCCTGGGTTCCTCACCCCAATCTCTGGAGGACAAGTATCCATGGCTCACTGTGTCCTCATCCCAGTTCAGCACCTTGCGTGGTGCCTGCTGACCAGATCAGACAGGGTGGCTCAGTGGCAGAGCGCTTGCTGAGCTGCCCAAGGCCCTGGCTCCACCCTCCAGGACAGGAGGGTTAGCCCAGAAGGCTCCCCTGCCACTGCCCTCTGACCCCAGCTGCCTGGCTCCTTCCCTCCAAGCCTGGGCACAGATGGAGTGTCCAGAATGGAAAGAAAGCCTGGGCTCTGCCCAGACAGGACTTCCTGCTGATCTAAGCTGCTGGATGGGGCAGGGGGACAAAAGAATGAAAGTCTGTCTCTGTAGGGTCTAGGGGGAGGACTGAGCCTTTCCAAACCTCTATTTTTCCACCTGTAAAATGGGAATGTTTTGTGAGCACACAATCTCCGTTGCATGCTCAGTAATTTAACCCATGCTTGCATTTGCCATGTGTGTATTGTCCAGGTGATGAGAGACAAGGGAAGTCACACTTATCAAGGGCCCTCCATCCCAGCTTCATGCCCAGCACTTCACCAACAAGACAAGACACAATTCATTTTGTACACAAGGCAGCCAGGAGGTAGGTTCTTATCAATCCTGCTTTTGATTTGTTTGGCTGTGTTTTCTTGCAGTCCTGGGGATGGAACCCAGGGCTTCACGCATGCTAGGCAAGTGCTCTACCACTGAGCCCCATCCCCAGCTCCCCTTTCCCCCCTTTTTAAGACAAGGTCTTGCTAGATTGCCCAATCTGGGTTCACACTGGAGATTCTCCTGTCTCAGCCTCCCAAGAAGTTGGAAGGTAAGCAAGCCCCTACCACACCCAGCTTAATCCTGTTTGACACAAGAAGAAATAGAGGCTTGGGCAGCAAGTGGGGGAGATCAGGGCTCAGGAGGGGGTGCTGCAGCAGGCACTCCCAGATCCAGGAGCTGGAACAGAGGCCCTGGGATTAAGCATTGTGGCCAAAGTAGCTGAGGTCATTGCAGCACCTGCTGGCCACACCTACTCCCCCATGAAGGACATGGTCCCAGGCCCCAAGTCAGATCTTCTCCACGTAGTTTCCTGGGAAGAGGCCCTCCTGGCCGTGCAGCCGGCCCTTCCACCAGCCTGAGGGATCTGTGGGGGGAAAAGAGAGCTTGTGGTGGCCTAGAGAAAGCTCCCAGACAGGTTCCAGGTCTTTCCTAGTCATAGTGCAGGCCTGTGATCTCAGTGCTGTGGGAGACTGAGACAGGAAAGAGTTGCAAGGTGGAGCCCAGCCAGGGCAACTTAGTGAGACACTGTCTCAAAAAAGAAATAAACAGACACAACAAACAATACAAAAGGGGCTGGGAATGTAGCCCAGTGCCAAGGTGCAGGGTTTAATCAGTTCTGGGGGTAGGGGTGGGGGTGGGAGAAAGGCTAGAACCTGTGACCTAGGGTGAGCTGGGCTGTGCCACCTGGCTTGGCGACATCTCTGATGGCCCTGTGAGCTGGTTGCCTCAGTTTTCCCAGGGATGGGAAGTAAGGCTGAGTGGAAATGGGCACTGCCCAGCTGTATCAGGCTGCCAGCCACTCCCACCATGACCCTGCCCAGGGACACACACCTTCCAAGAGGATCTCAATGACTTCGTTCACGTTGAAGCTGAGCTCATCCACGTCTTGGCCTATGTACTGGTACAATGCCCGGCATCTTGGGCCGTGCATCCGGGGCTGAGGTTTGGGTCGGCCTACACCGGGCACAGGTCTCTGCCCTATGCTGCGCTTCCTCTGCATGCTGGGGGTGGAGGGAGAGGGATGTTCATCACAGCTCCAGACACCCCCTCCCATCCACCTCCTGGGGCTGCCCCCTCCCCCCCCGCCTCACCTACCCCGCCATGCCCTGGTCAGGCACGTTGAGGAATTCTGTGTTGTGCTCTGAGGGTGGCCGTGCCCGGTGACGTCTGCTGGCCCCCAGGGGGGATGACGGAGGACCCTGGGGGGGCCGCTGGAAGCTCCTTCCTGCAGTGATATCCAGGGCCAAGGGGCCTCCTCTGGCTAAGGGGGGCACCCCGTTTCGGTCCAGGGCTGTGGCAGGAGGATGGGATATTTGTTAGGAAGGTGCTACACATATTTGAGCAGGACCTGGCTCCAAGTTACCAGTCTGAGGGAAGAGGCAGCCGACTGTCTACCCAGTGTGGTAAGGAATGGGTCTGGGGGAGAGACCCCAGGGATCAGAGAGCTTAGAGAGAAGCTCTTTTCAGGAAGTCCCCTCCATAAGAGGGCTTTTGTGAGTGGGTTTTGGAGGGTGAATAACAGCTCGTGATGTGGGAATTTGGGAGATAAACAGAGAAAACAGCCCAAGCAAAGTCTGGGAAGTAAGAATAAATGGGTTGGGTTGACAAAACAGAATGCAGTGAGAATGGCGTAGGCCAGGAGAAGAGGTTGGATTTTGAATGCCAGGCTAAGCTTAGCATGTATTCTGCAAAGGGCAGGGTGCTGTGCAGCGTTCTGGACCATAGTGCATGTTAGATTCTGTGACTGTGTCTGGCTTAGGCCAGAGACCACAAAAAACAAAAGACACTTTAAGAGTTTTACCTCACCTCTGGGGGGCCCTGGGGCCGCTCGTCTCGGGATCTGGGCTGGCCTTTGGTGTGTCCCCTGGGGTATTCCCTTCCGCGTAGGCTCTAAAAAGGTAAAGGATGCAAGCATTTTGGGGGGATGGCCAGGCCAGACCTAGCTCTTGGTCCCGCTCCAAGTCTCCTCCGAGGTGTAGCTCCGCCTCCAGGCCCTGCCCCTCAGGCCCATTGGCTCTCATCAGCACTGCTCTTTAGTTACTTGTAGTAATGGGTCCCATTCTTCAGGAGCCTTGCGCTTTGTGCCCGCCTACCCCGGGGACACGCCCCCATATTAATACCCTCTGGTGAGGTCCCCCTCTGGCCACGCCTCTACAGTTTCCTCTTTTTGATTGGTCACTATTCCAAGGCTGTTTTCTTTGACTCACCCTCTAGGTCCGCCCCTTCACAGCCCTTGCCCAGTCGCGCCCAATCTCACTGGCCACGCCCCCGAGACCCCGCCTCTTCTTGTTTGGCTCCATCCCCGGCTTCTGAGCAGACTCACTGGAGCTCTTGGGCAGCCCGTCTCCCACGCTGACCGTGAGGACCCTGCCGCTGGCTTTGAGCAGGGCCAGGTCGCCCGAGCCGCGAGTGAAGGTGACGCTGCGGGTGCCGCCTCCGCCCCAGCCTTCCTTCTTCACCCGGAACTGTAGTCTGTGGGGAGAGAAGGAAACTTGGGGGCTCCCGCTGGGGCCCCGGAGGGGGCGCGGGAGAGGAGGGGACGTACGTGTCGCTGAAGGTGAGGGGCAGCGGCCTGCGAGCTGCCTCCTCGAAGCGCTTGCACAGCAGGCTGAGGAACTCGGTCTTGAAGACGCTCTCCAGGAAGCTGTCGGCCGCATCCTCTTGGAGGATGAAGAAGTCGTCCTGCCGGGTGCTGGGAAGCGGGGAGGGGAGGACAGCCGTGACAGGTGAGTGACAGGTGTGGGCAGGAGCCGGGACCGTGTGTGGACGTGGGGAGGGTGACTGACTGGCAGGTCGCACAAGACAGGGCTGCAAGTACAGGGGCGGGCGATGGACGAGGACGAGGGCGCTGAGGGCACAGGGGCGGGCACAGGGGCAGGCCGGCGCAGCCTCACCTGAGCGACACTCCCCGCAAGGTCGGGAGCTCCACCTTCTTCTTCAGGACTTCCCGCACCTGGCCCTTCTCGGGGCCCTTCTTCACCTTCTCTCGCCCGATCACATACACATGCTTGGGGGTCAGGATCAGGTCCCGCTTGATGGGCTGTGGGCATGCGGGACCAGAGGTTAGTGGCTGGAACCCGGGCCCGGCCAGCCTGGTCTCTGAGGGTGGACCCAGGCAGAGGGGTGGTGCTGGTAGTTCAGGGGAAGTGTGTGGGTCAAGGCATATGAGTTGCTATTTTTTTTTTCTAGGTACTGGGAATGGGCTCATCTCTGCTGGGGGTGACCTTGGGTTTTGGTGCCTGGGCCAGCGGTGGCTGCTGCCTCACCTTGAAGCGGCGGTCGTACTTGGTGACCGAGTCGGCGAAATCCACCCGCTCCCTCTTGCCCAGGAACTGGCGCAGCTCGGGCCGCTCCTCCAGCCCCAGATAGTCCCCGACGAAGTTGCGGTTGATGCTGTTTCGCCTCCGCTCCTTCTTATTGAGTAGGATGCTGGAAGCTGCCCGTGCGAGGCCGGGAGCCCAAGTCAGGGCCTGCCCTCCAGAGCTGCCGGTCCCCGCGGTCCGCCCACCCCACCTCTCACCTTCCTGCCGCATCTCCTCATATTTGCGCACAGCCACGTGGTGCCGCCACGCCTTCTGGATGGTGCGGGCGAAGCCGTCGAACTTCCGCTCACGCATCTCCTCCAGGAGGAAGAGCTGGGCCGGAAGGAGTGGCAGTGGGTCCAGCTGCAGGGCCTCCTGGGGGCTCCCGTCTTAGTTTCCCCAGGCCCCTGCCACTAGCACCCTTCTGCTCACAGCCACCCACCCGTGTAGGCATACACTGTGGCCAAATTTTTTATCTTCCTCCAAACCAGGTGTGGTGGTGGATGCCTGTAATTTTAGCACTCTGGGTGGCAGAGGCAGGAGGACTGCAAGGTCAAGGCCGACCTGGGCCACTTAGTGAGATGCCCTCTTCAAATATAAAGCACAAAGGACTGGGAACATAGGTCAGTGACTGACTGGCAGGTCGCACAAGACAGGGCTGCAGGTACAGGGGCGGGCGATGGACATAGGTTCTATCCCCAATAAACCCAAATCAGACTCAAACAAAACAGTGTTTGTGTGTATGTGAATCAATTGGAGCAGACAGAGGCCCGGGAAACACACACATAGAAAATTAGTGATACAAGGAATGATGCTGGCCAGCCGTGGAGGCGCACACCTATAATCCCAGCACTTGGAGGCTGAGGCAGGAGAATCATTGCAAGTTTGAGACCAGCCTGGCCTACAAAGTGAGTTAAAGGCCAGCCTGAACTGCATAGCAAGACCCTGTCTCTAAAAGACAGGGGAAAAAAAAAAAAAAAGAACAATGCTAACAGTGAAGGTGGGGAAATATTGTTGAAAATAAAATGAGCTGGGCATAGTGGTGCATACCCTCTAGGTAGGCTGAGACAGGAGGATCATTGTGAATTTGAAGCCAGCCTGGGCTCCATAGTGAGACACTGTCTTCAAAACAAACCATATAGCTAGGTGTAGTGGCGCACTCCAGTAATCCCAGCACTTGGGAGGCTGAGGCAGGTGGATCTTTGCCAAATTGGAGACCAGCCTGGGCTACAAAGTGAGCCAAGGCCAGCCTGAAGTAAGACTGTCTCAAAAAGACAAAAAAAAAAAAAAAAAAAAAAAAAAAAAAAAAAAAAAAAAAAAAAAAAAAAAAAAAAAAAGAAAGCAAAAACAAAACCAAAAAAAAAAAAAAAAACCAGAAGCAACCTCAACTATTGTAAACCCCAATATTGAGTTCAGTCATCCAAGTGTTGTAGTCCTCTTTCTTGTTTTCCTCACAATCCAAAAAGTTATATTTGAAATCCCATTGAGACGTCATTGGAATCCCAGCAAATTAATTCCAATCTACCAACACCAACGCAACCCATGGTGAAACACCAAGACATATTCCAAGTTAAGGGCAGCCAAGGGTCCTAAATCCAATCCTTGTGAGGACATGCAGACAAAGGCCTTGATCCTAGGCTTCTCCCAGCATTTTTTATGTTGTGAAGAAGGGGGGTGGCTCAGGGATGAGTGACAGTGAGGATGGTGGGAGAATTACTTGAGTAACTTGAGCTGGCTGGCCAGGTGCAAGATTGGTATCTCTGTAAATTTGCAGAGATAAAGACACGTGGAAGGATCAATCCACATAATCCAATTTAGGTAACAGTGGAACTGTTTTGGAGGCTATTGCTTTGATTCTGATATGCAAACTCTTGTGCCCTGGGAGTCATAGCTTCTTTATCTTGAGGCTAGTACCCAGTTGACATTCCCAGAGCATCTGGTGTGCTCAATCCTGTGCATATCTGTATTGTAGGGAGAACACAGTGGCGGAAACAGGACTGTGTTGGCTATAGAAATTGCCTGTTAGCACCCAGCTAGCCTTATTTGCAATGCTTAGAGCCAACTGAAGAGAGAAGGAAATACCCTAGCCAGATTTTTACATATTTGTATAAGGAAATGAGTCTCCAAATAATCAAAGTCACAGTAATTGTTTTGGATTCAAAGGGAATCACTGGAGTTGTCTCCCACAGTCTACATCATAAACATCAAAACAAAATTCAAATCTGGTGCTTGGGGCTGGGGATTTAGCTCAGTGCTTAAGCAGCTGCCAGGTAAGGGCAAGATTATGAGTTCGATACCTGATATTCAAAAAAAAAAAAAAAGGAAAGAAAGAAAGAAAAAATCAGGTGGTTGATATGGGTGAGACACTGGGTTCCATCCCGATCACCACACACAAATACAGAAAAAGAAAAAAAATATCAAGTTAGAATCATTGCAACATTAAGTGCATTTTGGAGAGAGAAAAGCTCCATTAGGATAATTGCTTGACTATGTATTTATTTGCACTGAACTACATCCCCAGTGTTTTTTAAATTTTTTATTTACTTTGCATTATTTATTTTTTGAGACAGGGTCTCTCTGTAGTTCAGGCTTGTCTCGAACTCTGTAGCCTTACACTGTGGTGATCCTCGTGCCTCAGCCTCCTGAGTATCTTGGGTGACACAGTGTCTGAGTTTTCTTAGTCTCTATTTCTATTTTTTCCATTCTTCATTCCGGCTCCCTCAGTCTCTCCCTCTTCCTCCCCTTTCCAGTTTCTGTTTCTCTCTTCTTTCCCATTCCCTGTTTGTCTCTGGCCTCCCCGCCCCCACCCCGCGCGCACTCACCGACTCGGGGTTCTTGACGAAGACCTTGGTGCCCCCCATCTGGTACTGGTCCGGTTCCATGTTGACGGCCCGAAGCAGGTGCTGGACACCCTGGCGTTCGTCCCCACGCCAGTGGGGCCAGGTCTCGGGGGTCAGGATGGCGTACCTGGTGGGGAGCAGAGTGCGGCTTGGGGGCGGGGTAGTGCGGCGGGGGTGGGGTGCACCGTGGGGGCGGGGTGGCGCCTCACCTCTGCAGGAACTTGGCGAACTGGCGGCGGTAGGCGAAGCCAGCTCTGCGCACGCGGATGTTCTCGCGCAGGCCCAGGTACTCCACCTGGTGCTTCACCCTGGGGGGCGGGGGCGGGGGCGAGGGCAGGGCAGGGGCTGGGTCCTGATTTGTGCCCAGGGGTGCACTTTGGGGCCCAGCCTGGCAGTCCGTTCTTGGGGGGCGGCCTGGGGGTAGGGGTCTGCGCTCACCCTCAGTTAGCCCTGGGGTCACTTTTGGGGAGTCAGTAGGGGGGCTGTGCTGGCCCGCGGGGTACGGGGTGTCTGTCAATTCTAACTGCACCCTGGTCTTAAGGGCCAGGCCCAAGGGAGCCCTAAATTTGGGGATGGCGTGCAGGTCATGTGGCACCAGGTGGGCTCAGGTGGCAACATGCGAGGCATCACCTGCTCTCCTCCCAGTCCCGGGGCTTCTTGGTCTCGTTGGGCTTGATGCAGCGGATGTAGTGGGGCGTGCACCTCTTCAGCGTGGCTACCAGGTCGTTGGCTTGTTTCTGGGTCACAGGAGAAGGCTGGGGTAAGTGCTATGCAGATGCCCCCTCCACCCCGCCCCCCCATGCCCAAGGCTTGGACACCCCTGGGTTTTGTGAGGGGCTGTATGAGGGGCACTGGTATTGGGTGTCACCAGCCCCAGCTCAGGGCTAGGAGTTCTTATTTCCCATGTGTTGCACTCAACACATCCTTGGGTCCATGGGACGTGCTCAGGAAATGTGTGTTGACTGAATCACAGAACCTTCAGGAAAACAAATTGCCCAGGACACTGTTGCCTCTCCTTCAGGGCGCAGGGACTTGAGAAGTAGGGAACTCTGTGTGTGTTTGAGAAGTCAGTCTTGGGTCCTGTGTCAGCCCTTTTACGAGACTGGGCTGGGCTTGAACTTGCCATCTTCCTGCCTCAGCCTTCCAGGGGGCTAGGATTCTAGGCATATACCACCAGGCCTGGCTTGGGTTGTGCGTTTTAGTCACCCCAGGGAAAAACAGAGGTGCTGAGGGAGCAGCACGAGAGACCCAGACTCTGCTGTGTGACCAAGGTGAGGACCACCCTCCTCTGAGCCTTGGTTTTTCATCCTCCCAGGTGGGACCGAGCTAGTCCCTCATATGTGTAAAGTACCCCCATTGCCAGCAGCACCAAGTGAGTTTGATAAATGACTGTGAGCCTGTATTCCTAGCATTCGGGAAGCTGAGGTAGGAGAATCACTGTGAGTTCAGGTTTGTCTGGCCTCACTGTAATTTGAGGCCAGCCTGGATTACAAAGCAAGAACCTGTCTTAAGAACAAACAAACAAACAGTTGTTAGCATATTATTAGGATGGGATCCCATGTTCACAACAGCATTAGTTATAGTAGCCAAAAGGTGGGAACCAACTAGATGTTCAACAATTGAATAAATAGATAATAATGCAGCTTATCATCACAGTGGAATATTATTCAGGTATATAAAGGAGGAAATTCTAAACTTTTTTTTTTTTTTTTTAGACAGGCTCTCACTGTGTAGCTGAGGCTGACACTGAGTTCACTATGTAGCTCAGGCTGGTCTCAAATTTGCAGTGATCCTCCTGCCTCAGCCTCCTAAGTGCTGGGATTACAGGTGTGCACCACTGTGCCCGGCTAAGGGAGGAAATTCTGACACCTGCTACACCACAGATGGAACTTTGAGGACAGGATGCTGAGTGAAATCGGCAGACACAAAATGACAAATACTGCCCAATTTCATGTTCAAAGAGTTCTCAGGACCCTTCCGGTCCACAGAGACAAGAAGTAGATGCTGGGGGCTAGGGAGGCACTGGGAACTTAGCGTTTCCTGGGGACAGAGTGGAGACTGGGAAGATGAGAGCATTTGGGAGGTCCACAGTGAGAGTGGCCGGAGCAGCACAGGCATGCGGTGAGTGCCGCTGAACTAAAGCGGGAGAGAGCAGAGCTGGGGTACAGTGTGCAAATTTTATCGCACTAAAAGGAAAAACAGGTTGGGGTGGGGCTTGTGCAAGGCCATGAGGTTCCAGTCCCAGCACCATCACAAACCCAGAGCTGGAGGGAGATGCTGCTGCTGCCGGCCAGAGGGGCTCTCACTGAGACTGGGGACCCAGATGCTGGAAGCATGGGGGGAGTGGGTGTGTGGCAGAACCCTGGGCTTCCCAGGCCCACCTTGATCTTGGAGCCAGCAGTACTGGGGCGGCCTTTCTTGTCCATGTCCAGCTTCTCTGGGAAGAGCATCCGGAGGAAGGCCCTGGGCAGGGGACAGGGGGTCAGGGAGCCGCTGGACCCAGAGCACCCTGGCCCAGAGATGGGGCTGCTGCAGTGCCAAGAGGCTGAGCACAGATCTCTGGGTGCTCCAGGAGCTGTGGTGGGGGAGACGTGAGGGGTGGGGTTGTCCTGGTTCCTTGGTTTATCTGCACTGTTTAGTCTGTAGGATCAGCACTGTGGGTTATAGCTGGCTGTCCCCCTAAAGCCACAAGTGATCTCAGGAGAAACCTGGGAAGGTGATTGGATTACAGGGGTGACAGGGAGCTAATTGCTGTTGGGAGCTTGGGCCTGGCTGGAAGAGGCAGGTCACTGAGGGCCTGACCTGGAAGTGTTTGGCTCTCTTCCTGGCTCCTCCCTGACTGCTTCCATGAGGCAAGCAGCATTTCCTCCTCCAGG
The DNA here is from genome assembly GCA_004027455.1 of Hydrochoerus hydrochaeris. NCBI lineage: Eukaryota > Metazoa > Chordata > Mammalia > Rodentia > Hydrochaeridae > Hydrochoerus > Hydrochoerus hydrochaeris. Next base: position 43,710 of record PVLA01002303.1, on the reverse strand, counting down.
CCCACCTGCCATGGGCGGCCCTGCCTTGGAGCCTGCTGGCTGCACAGTGAGCCAGTATGAACACTAAACTATAGGTGGTGTTTACACACAATGGAGAGTACTTCACCAGCAAAGAGGACAAACTCCTCCAGTTATCTGTAGGAAGACAGAGGTACCTTGAGACCATAATGTTATGTGAGGTAAGTCAGATACACAAGCTTAAATGTCGTGTAGTATCTCTCATGTGAGAAACTCAACATATAAATAAAGAACCAGTAAAAGATAGATAATAAATAGGGAGATAGGCTGGGCATGGTGGTGCACTTCTGTAATCACAGCACTTGGGAGGCTGAGGCAGGAGGATCCTTGCAAGTTTGAGAGCAGTCTGGGCTACACAGTGAGCCCAACTTGAACTGCATAGTGAGACCCTGTCTCAAAAAAAAAAAAAAAGGAAATTGTAGGGAATTAGATCTTTCTCATGTGGGAAGAGGATTGAGATGGAGGAGGGGAAGGGAGAGAAGGGGAAGGAGGAGTAAAAAAAGATGTGTCCTGTACAGGCAGCATCTTCAGACAAAGAATATAATCAATGTGTACTACAAACATGGGCTCATAAAAAATAAAAACTAAGGCTGCCGTGCATGACTGGGTAGCCAGTAAAATAGAAAACATTTAAATGCAGTCCCAGGACCCAGACTACGTGTGTGCAAAGAAATAGGCACAGAGATGCTGGCTGCTGCCTTGGGTGTGGTGCCACGGGTGGGAGCGTCCTAAGTGCTGGTCAGCTGGAACTGGCTAAACTGCTTTGTCCATTCACCACTCCTCCTCTCATTTCAGAAAGACTTTCCCTCTGCGCCTGGCAGGACTTGTTTCTGATTAAAATAATGAAAAAGTTCTGGGACTAGATAGGAGTTATGGTTGCAGAACATATTTAATGTCAATGAGTCATACAGGCATGGTGCATGGTTGTGTATGCCTGTAGCCTAGCATTTGGGAGGCTGAGGCAGGAGGATTGCTTTGAGTATGAGTTTAAGTCCAGTGTGTACTACACAGTGAGACCCTGTCTCAAAAAACAAGGATCTAGCTAATTAAATAAAATCTATATTATCTGTTTTACCACAATTAAAATAAGGAATGAATGTTCTTTATTCTCTCTAGCCTTTTACCTACTTAGTTTTTCATCAGAGTTTTTCCCAGTGGTTCTCAGACTTCAGCAGGCATCAGAATCTCCAGGAATGCTTGTGAAAATGTACACTGCCAGGCACCACTGCATAAATTTCTCATCCTGAAGTCTGGATGGTGATACAGTGATTTCCAACAAATTTCCAGGCCACGTTGATGGTGCTGGCCAGGGATCCCCCTTGGAAAACCACAGCTCTAGTTCTGTGCTTTTCCAGTATGGCAGCCACTGGTCACGTGTGACTAGTTAGGTCCCCAAAATGTGGCATGGTCACGACTGAGCTTGCTGTGAGGTGCTGCAGGGACACATGCCGTAATCCCAGCGCTCTGGGGGCTGAGGCAGGAGGATCTAAAGTTCAAGCCCAGCCCGGGCAATTTAGTACAGCAGAACAACAACAACAACAAAAAGCCCAAACAAAGCAAAACCACGGTGACAGTTCCGGACAAACCACTCTGGACAGAATAGTTGCCCAGCAATGGTACCTCCACAAAGGAGCCGAAGATAACTCCTGCTCGGGTTTCCAAGACCAGTAAAGTGAACACACACTTCTTTCTTTTTGCCTTTAGATCTTTAAAACTTTCCCTTTGCACTGAGGACCTCTGCATGTGGCCCTGGAGTCCATAATCAACCAGCCAATCAATTATCAATCAGCCAAGCGCTCAATCTCCCCCGTCTGGATTTCCCTGAATGTGACTGTGTCTACCCTGCTGTGCACATTCCTGTCTCAGTGCTCTGCTCTTTCCAGACCGATGTCGTGCTCTGAGACTCTCTGACCGCTGTTGAGCTTGTGTCATATTTTGAGGGAGAAAAAGCTGAATGACTTTGAACCCAGGGCACAGCAAAGGTGGTAGCTGAACGGAGCCCTGCGAGGTCAAACCTAGAAACGCGAAGCGTGACGCGTTCCTTCGTTCTCTCCCGTGGGTGAGAGGGTAACTATCCCGCTGGCGGGCGCTCAGGAAGGGGGTTTTAAGGAGCCCATCTCAGATTTCCCAGGATTCACTGCTCCCTGTGGAGCTGGAGTTAGTTTGCCTTTTGTTTTATTTTTGCACGGGCTGGGGGTGGAAGCCAGGGCCTGGTGCATGCTGGGTAAGTGCTCTCCACTCTATCACGCCCTTCAGCGTTATTTGTTAGAGTTATTTGATAGAGTTATTTGTTTTCTTAGTTCGCGTTTGCCCTCCATAATGAGTACATTCTTCCTGGGGCATCGGTACAAGTCTGTGTTGGACCTTAATCCTTTAACTTCCCCTTCTCTCCTATCTCCCCCCATCCCTAGATCTCTTTCTACCTGCAAAAGGTCTCCCTCCCTGCTACCTATCATCTATCTATTATTTCACCTTTTAAATTATTTACACTTTGGGTTTCTCGCGTAAGAGAAACTGTGATATTTAACCATCTGCATCTCCTTTGTTTCACCTAGCACTGCAATCTGATATTGCATCTATTGACCCAAATCTACCCTTCTTTGTGGCTGAGTAGTACTCCATTGGGTGTAAATACCACATTTTCTTTATTCGTTCATGTGTCGATGGATGCATAGGCAGTTTACAAGATTTATAGTTACTTTTAGAACGGAACCATTTTCTGGCACTTCAGCCTCCCTCGCAAGCCCATGGGAGCTCTGGAAAAGAGGGAGTGGTCCCCAGTTCCCCTCCACCGTGGGGCTTCTACCCGAAGTCCCTGGGCCCGGGGCCACTCACTGCTCACTGGTCTGCATCAGCTCTATGAGGTCTGAGAAGAGAACGTCCCGGTTCCTTTCACAGAAGCCGCTGACGTCATAGGAGACCTGGGGGAGGCGTCGTTGGGGGGGTGAGAAGTGCGGGGCTGGGGTGTAGGGTGGGGTGGTTCCTGGCTTGGAGGAAGCTAAGGTTCAGAGCAGTGGGTTGGGGGGTGCTGCGTGGGCCTGCGCCCCCCCCCCCGTGTTCCGGGGGAGACTTTGGGGTGGCACCCTGAGCCACAGGGGAGGGGTGTGGGGGTGAGCAGAGAGACAGTTCAGTGTACGGGGTCCTGCAGCCCTGGCTGGAAGGTGGGGGCGGCCCAGCGGGATCTTTGGAGTCTGGGAGTTGGACAGCGGCTGTGAGGGGACCGGGGTGACGCGCCGGGTGTCACGCACCTTGCCCGCGTAGTGGTGGATGACGAAGCCACCGCTCCAGCTGTTGAAGTGCTCGTGGGTGCCCACGGCCGCCTGCAGCTTTTGCAGCAGCGTCTGGTCGGCGCCGCCGCCCGTGGCGTGCATGGTGGCGCACACGTCGTCCAGCACACTCATGATGCCCGGGGGGCTCTGAGGGGAGAGCCCGGGCGGGGCTCAGCCGGTGCCAGGTGCCTGCTGCCCTGCCTCATCCTGCTAGCCAGCACAGGCGGATCGGGAGGGAAGGGTTGAAAGAATGGGCTACGGGGGCTTCCAAATGCACAAAAGCGGTGATGGGGAAGAGGCCTGTCATTTTAGCACTCAGGAGGCTGAGGCAGGAGGATCGCTCAGGCCAGCCTGGCCTACATAGAGAGCTCAAAGCCAGCCTGGACTAAAACAAAAACAGAAGGAGACAGAACTGGTGGCAGGAGGCCTGGTTGTGAGGGGGTAGCTTCGGTGAAAGTCTCTGGGGAGCAGGAGAGGGTGGAGCACCCTGTAAACAACCCACTCCTTTTTCCTTTCCTGAGGCTTAGTACTGGGAGACTTGTGAAGTTTGTCTTCTGTAACCCTGAGCAGGGAAATGTTTGTTGAATGAATATATGAAAAACAAGCAGAAGGGCAGAATCAATGGATGAGGTGGCTGGTGGCATCATGCTGCAGGCCTGGAGCAGGGGGGCCTCCCAGGTGCTACAGCCCATTTTGGGTCTCCCAGGCTCAGCTCCAGTGAGACCCCCCCAAGGGGGCCCGGCCCTCACCAGCTTGTTTTCAATGAGGTCGCAGACGATTTTGTTGTTGAAGTATTCGATGGGGGTCCAGCGGATGCCCTCCTGTACATACTCCTCCTAGGGGCACAGAGGGGCAGGTTGTGGGGGGAGTGGGGAGGGAGGTGTGGCCAGCAGTCGCCCTCACTTCTGGTCCTTTGAACAAATTAACACCAGATGGTGGATAAAAGCCCTACCATCCTTGTTTCAGCTCTCTTAAATTTAATCTGCCTCACAGCCTTATTGCCCCCTTAGGGACCTCTTGGAGTCACCTCCCAGTGAAACCATTGGCCTCTGAATCCTGGCTGCTGCCTCTGCATCTGGGGGAGGTGCAAAATCAAATTGACAGGGATTGGGGGTGGGGGTGGGGAGTGCTGGGGATCAAATCCATCATGGCCACTAGAAAGTGCTCTACCATTGAGTTATACTCCATATTGCAGCATGGAATCCTGTTTGTCTTCTTCAGCAAGCCTAGCTAATTTTTTTTTCTTTCTCCCCGAGATGGGTCTTGCTATGGGTCGCCCAAGTTCAAAGCCATGGACTCCACTTACCCTCTTCCCTCAGCCTTCTAAGTAGCTAGAACAACAGATTCCTGCCACTGCACTCAGCTCATCACCACGGAGTGAATGAGCCTTAAGGCTTCTGACTAGCACTGTCCAGGATGTAGAGGAAGAGGGAAATGTGCAGTGGAATCTGGGCAGGGGCTACTGTTGGGCGCTTCATGTGTCTCCAAGGCCTGGTGTGGAGGGTTTGGTCCCAGCGTGGCCCCCGTAGGGAGGTGGGGCCTAGTGGGAGCTCTTTAGGTCATTGAGGGTGTGGCCTGGAAGAGGATTGGATGACTCTGGCCTCTCCCCTGCGTAAAGGAGGCAGCCTCTCCCAGAGGCCTGAAGCCATGGGTCTGCTGGATCTTCGAAATTTGTCTCCAAAGTCTAAGTCAGCCTTTTTTTCTTTTAAAGCGCATCACTCTCACCTTGGCATTCCATTCCAGTGACAGAAAGCTGGCTCACAAGGAAAAGCAGAGCAACATGGGAACAGTATACTGGGGTGTCCCCACCACTCAGTGACTGAGGTGTCTCATGCCACCCCCAATGCCCTGCCCACCTGCTCGGCCTTCAGGGTGAGCTCAATGAAGATCTGCTGCAGCTTTTCGTTGACGAAGTTGATGCAGAACTGCTCAAAGCCGTTTTTCTGCAGAGGGAGGGAAGGTCTCTGATGAGTATGCTGGTGTCAAGGCCTTGGTGGCCTCTGAGCTGCCCTGAGGTTGCAGGGAGGACAGGATGTGGGTTGGGTATTGGGGTACAGGTATCAAACCTGGAAAATCTCAAAGCCGTAGATGTCAAGCACGCCTATGCTGTACTCTTCCTGGGGCTTCTGCATTGCGCGGTTGATGGCCTGCAGGTTGGGGGACAGCAGGTCACACCAATGACACCCTCTCCCCAGTGTGAGTCTTGTGGATAGAACCCAGAGCCTCACACATGCTAGGCAGGTGCTCCACCACTGAGCTACAGCCTTAGCCCTTTTAATTTATTCTTAAAATGTTGAAACAGTGTCTCACTAAATTGCCCATGCTGGCCTTCAACTTGAGATCTTCCTGCCTCAGCCGCCCAGGTAGATGGAGTTATAGGTATGGGCCATGGCACCCAGCCCCAACACCCTCTTGTTAGGCTGTTAGCCTAACAAGACTGTGTTAGGCTGTGTCTCCTCTCACCAGTTTCTTCCTTGCCTCAAGTCCAGTCAGTCACCCATAAAAGTGGTGGAGTGTTGGGGACTCAGGAATGGCTCCGCCATTTAACCTGTCTGTGCTTCAATTTTCTTATCTTTAAAATGAGTAAATAACTGCAAGTACTCGGCTGTGGTGCAGCTCTGTGGTAGATCTTTTGTTTAGATATAGGAGGATCTGGGTTCCGTCTCTAGTACCACGCAGCAAGAATAACAAATTCAACAAGCAACTACAGGTTGAGGGTTCCTTGTTAGAGTTTTTTTGAGGGGGTGGTGCCAGGGATGGAACCCAGGGCCTTGCTCATGTGATAAAATGCTGTACCCCTGAGCTACACTGCTAGCCCTGAGTAGCTTTCATTAGAAATGGTCACAACCGAAAATATTTCAGGATTCGGATTTGGGAATATCTGAATATATGTATAATCTCAGTTTATCTCAGGATGGGGCCTGGGTCAAAACAGAATTCATTTATGGCCCATATACACATTATCCACATAATCCAAAGGTCATCTTATTTCATTACTATTATTATTAATATTTTTATATCCATCTTATTTCATTACTATTATTAATATTTGCTATATCCAAAGGTCATTTTTTATACTATTTTGAATGCATCTGTGTGCCCCCCCCAGGTACTGGGGATTGAATTTAGGGTCTTCATGCTGGGCTAGATTTCCCAGTCCTTTAAAATACTTTTTCAGGGGCTGGGGATTTAGCTCAGCAGCATAAATGCCTGCCTTGCAAGCGCGCGGTCGTGAATTCGATCCCTAGTACTGATTAAAAAAAAAAAAGATCTTTTGGTCTAAAGTAGTTTTTCAGATTTTTAGACAAAGTCTTGCTAAACTGCTCAGTTACCCAGACTGGGCTTGAATGTGTGGCCCTGCTTCAGCCTCCTAGACTGGTGGGATTGCAGGCACGCTCCATTTTACCCAGCTGGCACCTACATTTTGACTTCAACCCGTGGCTATGAGGTCAGGGTTGGAATTCTCCACTTGTGCTGTCCTGTGTGTACTCAAAAGTCTTAGATTTTGGACTATTTCAGATCTGGGAGTTTCAAATTAGGGACGTTCAACCTGTAATTTACCAAGGTTTTTCTGAGGCTGCAAGAAGGTGACACACATAAGACACTTAGGACCGTGCACGCTGAGTGCTACGCAGTATTTGTGGCTGCCGGGATGATTCTTAGCCCTGGCCCACCCTGTTCCTCTCCAGCTCCATCCCATCATCCATCATTTCATCTCCTTGACAACCTTCCTCATGGCTCTCACATGTATCTGCCTCTCCACCCCCCCCCCCCCCCCCCCCCCCCCGCTATGGTTGATACCTACACATCCCTAAAGCCTGGGTGCTCATTGGCGGGGGGTTTCTGGAAGCAATTGGATTACAGGGGCTTAGAGCACTTGTCCTCTTAAGAGGCGGAATCTAATTGGAAGAGGTGTCGCTGGGGGTGTGGCCTGGGTGGGTTTTTCTCCCTCCAGGGCTCCTCCCTTCATTCTGCCTCCTGGCTCACCTCTGCCTTGTGTCCTTCCTTGGAGCCAGCCAACCACAGACTGAAACATGGGTCCAGGTAAACCTCTCCTCCCTGCCTTGTGGGTGTTGGGGTTTTTATCCCAGCAAGGAGGGAAGGACGCAATGTCTAAGACAGTGCGTCTCACTCTGATGCTGTTCTTGTCTTCTACTGGACATGGACATGTGGAAAGCCGCCCCCACCCCTGGCCAGGAATGGGTGACAATGATAGCGGTGCTGGTCCAAGGCCACCCGGCAGCCCTAGCCCAGGCCCCACTCGCCTCCACCAGGAAGTCAAAGAGGCGGGCGTAGAGCCCCTTGGCCAGCGCGTCGCGGGTGTAGGCCGCCTGCTCCACATTGAGGGTCACGTCGATGGACTCGCTGCGCCCGCCCCAGCGGCTGTCCATCTTGCGGCTGGTCAGCTTCTCCTGCAGCCGGCCACTGTCGATGCCCAGCAGGTAGGCGGGGAAAGCCAGGACTGCCAGACCAGGGCCACCAAGGTCAGGCTCTTGGGGCTCTTGTGCGCACTTCCCTTTCCGTCTCCCCCGTTGTGGGCTTTGAACCAGGGGGAGCAGCCTCCGCCTCCCTCCCCGGCCCCCTCACTCACGGTCTGCGCTTTCCACCCGGGCGTAATTCCCCTCCTCGCAGAAGCTGATGTTTCCCAGATGTAAGATCCCGGCCACAAGCTGCAGGACCAGCTGCTGCACGCTGGGCGGGATCCCAATGACCTGCATGGCGCTCTGCGGGTACAACGGACAGCGCCTATGCTGCCAGCCTTGGCTCCGCCCTGCCCCAGGGTCAGGGCCCTGGGGCCACAGCACAGGCCCAGGGAGGGAAGATGTTCCAGTGCCTCGGTCCTCCTGGGGCAGTGTGAGCTCAGTAAGTCCCTGCATCTCTCTGGGTCCCCACGGCCCGATTCACACACATCACGGGAGGAGCGTTCGCTGGGCTGAGGGAACAGCTGAGGGGCTGGCGTGGCGCCTGTGCTCACCAGGGTCTCACTGAAGTCGCTGCGGTCATCGGTGCCGTCCACTTTATAGGTGTCCGATTGGTTGAGGTAGTAATAGTAGTCAGGTGTCATGAGCCCCAGGTTCTGGCGCTGCTCCTGGGAGGCCCCTTCCAGCAGCTGGAGGGTTGAGATGATACCCCTAAGTCTGGGACTGCCTCGCGCGGCCCTGTCTCCCCAGCCCTGCCATCTCCGGGACCCGACCTCCCTCCCTCCCCCTGCCCCTGGGATGATCCAGGCCCCTCCTCCACCGCACCTGGTAGTAGATGTGGAAGTTCCTCTCGTTCTCATTCTGCATGACTACGCGCGACTTTTCCAGCAAGAAGTTGGAGATCTTGCCCCCATCCGGCTCCCCGCCGCGGCTGAACTGGATCTCAAAGTACTTGCCCTGCACCCCAGGGAGCATGGCGTCAGCCCCCAGGGTCCCAGAGTGCAGCTGGGGTGAGGATTAGGCGCGGGCGTGATGAGCTGGGCCCTCTCCTCTTCCCGATGTGGCCTTAAGCAGCCTTTTGTCCTCTCCATGCACTGGCTGACTGCTGGCCCTGTCTCCAGCTGCTCCCCTTGAGCCTTAGCTCAGCAGTGTCCGGTGCCAGCAGTGCCCACTCTTTCCATCCCTTCTGAGTCTCCAAGTTCTCGAGTTATACAGCCCCGTGTACATCATTTTTTTTTTTTTTGAACCAGGGTCTCACTATGTACTCCAGGCTGGCCTCGAACTTGCAGTGATCCTCCTGCCTCAGCCTCCCGATTGTTGGGATTATATGCATGTGCCACCATGCCCTGCATGTTTATCACATTTTATTGATCACTTCCCAGATCCTTCCACCATTACACAGAGACCTTCATGTCCCACTGGTCTGTTGGGTTTCTCTATGTTTTCTGAGTCCAGGCAAATGCCCTATGGCTCCCTTCTTTGAATCTTAACATTATCTGGGCTTTGCTCTGGCCAGAGGTTACAAGGCAGAAAACTTCCCTTACTTCCCCTTTCTACCACTTTTACCCACCTCCTTTTAATAACAGGACAAATTACATCATCTTCTCCAAGTACACACCCGTGACGTGTGACAATTGCTTACTCTACTGTACGCTGAGATCACATAGCATAAAGTGTAGAAGTGTTCTAAAGATCATCTCTGTTTTTCTGTGTATTAATAGTTTGAAAGCAAATGCTATGTAATTGCCTTTATGCGAGGCTCTAGAACAGGTAAAGCTAGTATAGTGTATGGCAAAATATAAGCCAGAACAGTGGTTATGCATGGGGCTGAGAGTAGAGATTAACTGGGAAGGGTCAAGAAGGAAGTTTCTGTAGTGATGTGGAGCTCTGTGTATTGACAGGGGTCTGGGTCACACAGGTGTAAGCGTTTGTCCAAGTTCAGAGCATGGTCCACTTCCGGCAAATCTATTTCTTGTGTGCAAGTATTACTTTCAAAGAAATAAAAGCTGCACAGAAAAACAATGAAAAGAAACAAAGAACTGAAAGCTGCATTTTTTTTATTTTAAAGAGAAATAAAAAGCACAGAAAAATTAGAAAGCAACCAAGCAAATAACCAAACAAATACAATCCCCCCAAAACAATAAAACAAAAAACAACAAAAGTCAAACGATGACAACAGCAACAACCACAAAAAGCTGCAAATTTGTATTGGGCAATAATTATCAATCTGCATGCCGCCTTTTTTTTGTGGGGGGAAGAGTAGTATTTGATTGCTTCACAGTGTCTCAAAAAATAAAAGTCCCTATAAATATATAAAATTACAATATATTAATTATCAGTGGATGGAGACATGTAAAGCAAGCAAAGGTTGAGTCTCTTGCCAAAATGCTTAAGAGATCAGAAGTATTTCATATTTTGGATTTGGAAAGATTTCCATGCACATAATAAGATATCTTGGGAATAATACTTCACACTCTACTTATACTGTGAGTCCAGGCAAATGCCCTATGGCCCCCTTCTTTGAATCTTATACATAGGATCTGAGGGTACTTTTATGCACTATTTTTAGTGTTCTTTCATTTTGATTTGGTCACACAAGATCAAGGGTAAGATTTTTCACTTGTAGTATCATGATAATGTTCAAAAACTTTCAAATTGTGGAGAATTTAAGATTTCCAGATTAGGTGTGCTCAACCTGTATAGTAACATGTTAATAAGAGTTTCAGAGATAGACACATAGGCGCTCACTGTAGTACTCTTTCAATTTTTGTGTATTTAAAAATTATAAAACAGGACAAATATTTAAAATGTAATTTATGAAAATATATTTAACATAAGACTATTTAGGGAAATAAACATCTTAATGGATGGAATTGGCTAGGCATTTCCACATGCTGACATTGTACTAAAATTACTGATGTCTGTGAGGTGGATATTAAAGCCAGCTCTATTTATTTTTGTCTTTCTGAGACAGGGTCTTGCTATGCAGTTCAGGCTGGCCTTGGGCTCACTCTGTAGCCCAGGCTGGTCTTGAACTTGCAATGACCCTCCTGCCTCAGCCTCCTGAGTGCACCACCACGCCTGGCTCACCAGCTCTATTTTATGGATGAGAAATAGAGGAAGCTCAGGAGATTGTATCATTTTTTTTTCATTCAGGCTATATAGCTACATAGTGCCAGAATTGAGTCATAAATCCAAATCTGCCTCCTTGTTGTCTTTCACTGAGCCAAGCATAGCACCACACACACACACACACACACACACACACACACACACACACAGAGTCACACTACAAGAAAGCCCAAAAAGTGTTAGTTGAAAGTAAGAATGAAAGCAGAAATTGAGCCTGAAATATGAAAAGGAACAGAAGTAGCATGGTTGCAGCCAGGGGGGTATTTAAGAATGTTACACAGCCAGCGGTGTCATGGCCTTTCCAGTTCTTCCAATGGGGGACCTTTTTTCAAATGGACCATAAAAGGAAAGTGAATCTCCTGTGTGTCCTGCTGGATTTCCCCAGGGCTCTGGCCCTGGCTGCATAGCATATGTGTGTGTGTGTGTGTGTGTGCACGCGTATGTGGTGCTGGGGTTTTTGCATAACTCACAAAACGGCTGGAGTTGTTGTTGCGCACAGTCTTGGCATTGCCAAAGGCTTCCAGCAGCGGGTTGGATTGCAGGATGATGTCCTTGACATGCTGGGGGCAGAGGCAGAGGGGAGGAGGTCAGTCTGGGTCAGGTGGGCTGGGGCAGGGATGAACCACTGTGCAGCTGGGGGAGACCCAGCCTGTCCTTCTGTTCTTTGGTCCTCACCTGGACCTTCTCTCCCCCTCCAGACACCTTGGAGATATAGCCCATGATGTACTTGGCAGCCACTGTCTTCCCAGCTCCACTCTCTCCACTGGGGTAGATGGAGAAAGCAATGGTCAGTGAATAAGAATGGCAGGAAGGGTCTTTTGAGTGTCTCAATATCCATCCATCATTTATCCATCCATCCATCATCTATCATCATCATTATCTATCCATCATCATCCATCCAGTCATCATAATCCATCCATCCATCACCATCCTTCCATCATCCATCCATCATCATCTATCCATCATCTCTCCATCATCCATCATCATCTATCCATCATCTCTCCATCATCCATCATCATCTATCCAGTTATCATAATCCATCCATCCATCATCCATCCATCTATCACCATCCATTCATCCATCACCATCCACCCATCATTCATCCATCTATCTATCATCGTGTCATCATTCATCCATCCATCACCATCCATCCATCATCCCTCCATCCATCATCCATCCGTCATCATCCATCGTCCATCCATCCATCATCCCTTATCTGCTGTATGCTACACTAAGACAGATAAAAAGCCCTGTCCTCGTGGTGCTGGCATTTGGAACAGATAAACAATCACAGAATGAATACATAAAATGTATCAGGAGTCAAATGGTGCAAGGACAGTAAGGTCAGGCAGGGGTGGCACAGAGAGGGAGTTCCAGGCAGACCGCCCCGGGGTCTCAGAGTCCGTCCTGTACCTGATGATCACACACTGGTTCTCACAGTCGATGAGCATGTTCCGGTACATGTTGTCAGTGAGGGCGTAGATGTGGGGTGGATTCTCGTACTGGGCCTGGCAGGGGTAGGTGAGGGCTCAGCCCGGGGTAGGGGCTGGGGGACTAGGGCTCACTCCTGCCCGGCCCTGGCCTCACCGCGCCCTGGTAGAGGTCGATCTCCCGGTCAGTAAAGTAGGGCATCTGCTTGAACGGGTTTACAGAGATGAGCACGGAGCCGATGTAGGTCTGGGAGGCAGTTAAGGGCAGCACAGCTCTGCTTGGTCCCTGAGGGACCCCGGTCCTCTCTTCTGTCCCCACGCAGCCTCCCGGAGCCCAGCCCGGGGTGGGGGGGGGAGATGGAGGTACGCAGATGCACCTCAGGTCTCTCAGATGACCGGGCTGGGGCGCCTGCCCCTCATTCCAGGCTCGGGAGGCCAGGCAAGGGGGACTGGGGATTGGAGCCCAGCCTGGGCAACTTGGCGACTTAGAAAGACCTTGTCTCAAAACAAAGAATAACAATGAGAAATAAGAGACGGGCCCGCTGCAGCTGAATGTGGAGGTCGTGGGTTCAATGCTTAGTACCAGAGGACGAGGAGGGGGAGGTTGGGGAGGAGGAGGAGGAAGAATGGTAGCAGCAGCAGCAGCAGCAGCAGCAGCAGCAGCAGCAGCAGCAGCAGATGCAGCGAAACAAAAACAAAAAACAAGAGCCGCGTCCAGAAACTCAGGAACACAAAGCTGAGTGCACCCTCCCAACCCGAGGCCCCCAGACTTGTCGGGACTCAGGACCTGCTTTGGGGGAGACAGCTTCCCACCGGTGGGGCGGGGCTACTGCTGGGAACAGGCCTGGGTCTGCGCATGCGCCGTTCACAGTCGGGCTAGCGCTCTTCTGAGACCCAAAGGCTGCGCTGATCCGCGGGGCGCTGAATACCTCCGACTGTGGGGTCCCAGGGTGGGGGACCCCTGCCGCAGAGCAGTGCCTCACTGATCCTGCTCCCTCCTGTTATCCGCATCCCTCCGCACCCCCTTGCGCAGCCGTCCTCCCGGCCCTCCTCCCAGCCCACCCTCGGCCCAGGATACGAAGATGTAGTCGTCCATGAAGCGCTTCCGCAGGTTGCTCACGATGGCGTCCTCGGTGATCTGGGGCAGCAGCACCATGTCGTCCACACCGCTCTGCTTCACGTTGTGGCTTTGCCAGTGGAAGCGCTCCTTGCTGCCCTAGGGGTGGAGACGACGGGACAGCTGTGAGCCGCTGCTACCTCGGGAACACCGGGGCAGGGGCCAAGCCAGACCCAGCAGTGCCAGGCCCAGCACCAGCACCGTCCCGGGGGAGTTCCCCTCCCCACACCGGGGCGCGCTGAGCGAGTCCTTTCTTAGTCCCATAGAATACACAACAACAAAGGCAGAGAGGAGTTCAGCTGCAGCCCGGTGTGGTGGCACATGGCTGTTATCCCAGCCCTTTGGGAGGCTGAGGCAGGAGGACTGCAAGTTCCAACTCAGCCCAGGCAACTTAGTGACTTAGTGAGATCCTGTCTCAAAAAAAAAAAAAAAAATTGGAGTGTGTAGCCCAGTGCAAAGGCCCTGTGTTCAGTCCTTAGTACCAATCACCCTCCCAAAGGACCCCAACTTCAGAGGAAAACCCCTAAGCAAAGAATACCGGAAGCAAGGCCAACTCTTTAAATAGGACCCACACTTTGCAGCAGGTTCCAGGAAAAGGAGATGGGGGTGGGGCAGAAGAGATAAAGGCAGGGTCAAGAGGAAGGTGGACTTGAGCAGAGGGGATGACACCATGCCCAGTTACAGAGGGCTCTACTGGAGAACCAGGGTCTCCTGGGGGCACTAGGGAGCCACAGAATGTTCTTGAGCATGGGAGGAACAGCATGCTCAGATTCGGGAGATGCTGACAGCCAGCAGGGTGGGGGTTTGTTAAGGAATGTCCAAGGGCATTAAATGGGCCCAGCCCTGGGCACGAGGATAGATCTGGGTTTTACTACTAGCTAGGTAACACAGGGCCTTGCTAGGTAGTTCAGGCTGGACTTGAACTCATGGTGATCCTCCTGCCTTGGCCTCGGGAGTGTTGCGATCATAGGCCTATGCCTGGTAATTCCACAAAGAATTCTTGAGCTTGCACTGGGTGCTGGAAATTCTGAGTCTGTTACGATTTACCGGTAGATGACCCCCCCCAAACCTTATGCACTCAAAGGCAGGGTCTTTGAAAGTCCTGGAAGTAGGGGCTGGGGATTTAGCTCAGCGGCATAAGCACCTGCCTTGCAAGCACGCGGTCGTGAGTTCGATCCCTGGTATCGATAGGAAAAAAAATAATAAAAAAAATACAAGAAAGGCCTGGAAGTCATGGAGGCATCATAGCCAATCGTGCTTTTGGGAGGTGCGCAGTGACAGGAAGAGGTGGGCCTGGGGGCGGGACTAGAAGGGGCCTGACCGAAAGGGTGTGGCTCCCTCCCTGGCTCCTGCCGATTCGAGCATCTCTTCCATCAGGTCCTTCTGGCCTGGTTAACACCGATCCGTCCTCCCCTTCCGTCAGGAAGACCTCACTGAGAGCAGGGCAGTCTGCGCTTTCTCTGGGCCTCTGTTGCCCTCTGGGCTCGCCTTATCACAGCCCTGTCCCATACTGGGTGTTGTGTACATCCTCCTGTTCGGTGACCTCCCAAGGAGGGCAGAGTCTCGGGCAATGGCTGGCTGAACAGAGAGTCATTTGAATGAACGGAAGAAGTGCGTGAATGAATGCGGGAAGTGAGTGAATGAATGAATGGACACGCGGTCAGCCAGCCTGGGCTCCTGTGGGGTTTTGAATGCTATGCCAAGGACTTTGGACTTGATGGGTCAGGCTGTGAGCATGGGGCGGGTCTCAGCCAGGGTTTGCATTCTGGGTGCGCCATTGGAATTGTGGGAACAGTTTTGTAGTCCCAGAGGTGGCTGGCGTTTAACAGGTGGAGGCTCGGGGAGGTGCTTCATTTGCATGCAGCGGGTTGTCTTGCCTCCCCCTCCCAGCTCTCCCGGGTAGGTGCTCAGAAAGGGACGACACTGTTTCTAATCACTGGAACCTAGAACCAAACTGTTTATAGATAAATGAAAATCTATGCGTTGAGTTAACAGCCATCAAAATGCTTGGGACCAGAAGCGTTTCAGACTGTATTAAAAAAATTTTTTTGGAAGAGTGGCTTGTATCTAATGAGATTTCTTGGGGTTGGGACCAGGGCTCGAGGTGAAATTTATTTATCGTTTGGCTGGGTGAGGCGATGATAGCCTCAGCATGCAGTGAGGTCAGAGGCAGCTGGCCTAAGCGTGGGTGGGTGGTATAGATGGACAGGGAGGGCAGCTTTCAGCCAGTCTAGTTGGGAAGAGGAAGAAGCCTGACGGGGTGGGGGTGGGGGAGTGGGCGTGTGTTTCCTATTTTCAAGATGGGGAGCCCAGGGCTCGCTGTTGGGACAGATGGTGACAAATGGGAGTGGAGTGGCATCACCCGTGGGCTTGGTGGGATGGGGAAGAGGGGTTCTGCTCTTTCCCTGAGCTGATGGCATTGGAGGATGCCCTTCTTGGGGCCAGATAGGCACACCTGGGTAAGCAGCTAGAGGGACGGGAAGTGGGTTCTTGCTCTGCAGAGCTTGGGGTGAGTCCTCGGATTTGAAAGCTGGTAAACAACAACAACCACAGCCATTAACACCCTGCTGGTGTTTATTCTGTGCCAGCCTCTAGACTGCAGTTGTTTGCTTGTTTTTTCAGTTCTGGGGATGAACTTCCTGCTAAGGGCTTACTGAGCTGTACCCCAATCAATCCTGCTTCTGAACACCCCCCCCCCCAGTACTGGGAGCCCTGAGCTACACCCACAGCCTGTTTATTTTTAAATTTTTTCTTTCTTTGGTGTGTGCGGTGCTGGGGATCAAACTCAGGGCCTTGTGCATGCAAGGCAAGAGCTCTACCACTGAGCCACATCCCCAGCCCCTATTTTTAAATATTTTCAGATTTTAAAACAGGGTATTGCTAAGTTGTGTACTCTTGGACTGTCAATCCTCCTGACTCAGCCTCCAGGTAGCTGGGATGACAGGCAAGTACTATTCCCCCTGGCTGGCCTAAGCTTAAGTAGTGAATTACTTCATTTCATTCATTCATATTCTCTCTCTCTCTCTCTCTCTCTCTCTCTCTCTCTCTCTCTCTGGCACTGGGGATTGAACATGAGGCCTTTCCACTGAGCTACATCCCCAGCCATTATTATAATTATAACTATTATTGTTGCTATTATTTTATTTTGAGACAGAGTTATGCTAAGTCCTGGGGCTCTAACTTGCAATTGTCCTGCCTCAGCCTCCCAGCATTCTGGGATGACAGGTGTGCACCACTGAGTCAGACTCATTCCAGTCACTGAGGGCATCACTATGATCCAGTCTGTTTTGTAGAAGACAAAGTACAGCACAGAGAGAGTGGGCAGCTCCCTGGAGGTCAACCAGCAGGAGTATAGCAGAGCCGGAGGAGAGGACACTCGGGCTGGGCCCAGTGCTTTGGGTCAGGTGAAGATGACAGGATGGGGACTGTGCTGGCCCTGTCTTCCTGCCACTGACCCTCAGGCTGAGCTGAGGTCGAGGGTCACTTCCCCTCGCAGGTCTGAGACTCTTCTGGCCTTGGGAACTTGGTTCCACTTCCTGTCCCCTTCACATGGTGAAGTGGCTTCTGCCTCTCAACCTGACCCCCAAGACCCAGGTCCCCCCAGACACCCTGAGCCCCTGCCCATGGTGAAGGTTGCAGGCTTCTGGCACGGGGGGCAGGGAGGGTTGTGCCATGGGTGTGCAGGAGGAGGGCTGGAATTCTGGCATGGGGTGGCCAAGGATTAGCTGGAGAGCAGACCGCCTTTGTGACTCTGAGGAGGCCGCTTCACTGCCCTGGCCTCAGTTTCCCCAGCTGTCAGCTGGATTCCACTATGATCTTGCAGAGGTCTGAAGCTGGTCAGTACATTCTTGAATGAATCACTGAGTAAATGAAGTACCATGGGGCTAAGACTGCCTGCTTTGTCCTGCCTCTGTGGCCCCCACATCTCCAAGGGTCACGTGGAAACTGTCTACTTCTGAGTCCCTTCCTTGGGGGCGGAGATACAACCAAGAGGCTGCGGTCACAGTTGACCACAAGCAGAGGATGAGTCAACTGGCTGGGCCTTGTGCAACACCGAAGAGCGAGGTGGCGGGAAGGGGAGGCCACTTGTCCCTGGGCTCTGCTGTGAACGAGTGTCAGAGCCCGGAGTGGGGGTGGGGGGCTCTGCATGGTGCAGGGGGCAGCCTGTTTGTGGCCAAGGTGGGGCACCCTGGGGCGGCAGCCAATGCACATCTGCCTCCTCCTGGTCACCGAGGAGGGCGGAGGCCAGGTGTAGGTGGACAGGCCTGGCCCCTGCTGATGGAGATCTCGAGGTGGCACATGTAGGTGCAGTGGGCTGCCCATGAGAGACCACTCTGGAGGTGGAGAGGGAAGGCGGGGTATTGGTCAGAACTTCCAGGCCCAGGCAGGTCTGCCCTGTGTGGTGTGAGATACTCAAGGAACTAGGATCTTTTCTTTTCTTTCTTTCCTCCTCCTCTTTCTCCTCCTCCTCTTCTTTTTGGAGACAAGGTCTCACTAGCCCAGGCTGACCTTAACTCATGGCAATCCTCCTGCCTCAGCCTCCTGAGTGTTGGGATTCCAGGCATGTACCACAATGCTTTGGTCCTTTCCTTTCCTTTCCTTTCCTTTCCTTTCCTTTCCTTTCCTTTCCTTTCCTTTCCTTTCCTTTCTCTTTTCCTTTCTTCCTATCTCTTCTTTCTTCTTTCCCTCTCTTTGTTCCTCACCCCTCCCTTCTTCCTCCTCTCCCCCTCTCCTCCCTTCCCTCTTTCCTTCTCTCTGGTTACTGAGGACTAACTCTAGAGCTTTCACATTACCCAGGCTTTTGAAAACAGTTTTTTATTTTGGTTAATTTTATTTTTTTACTGGTACCGGAAATCAAACTCTTGACCTTGTGCTTGCCAGGCAGGCACTGTGTACTGAGCTATATCCCCAGCCCAAACTTTTATTTTGAGACAGGATGTCATTCAAGGCACTAAGTTGCCCAGGCTTGGCTGAACTTGGGATCCTCCTGCCTCAGCCTCTTCAAATGGGACTCTATAGTTTCTTTGGAGTAGAAAGCCCATGTCAAAATGAAAGTGGAGGGATGGTCAGGGTCATTTAATGGCACGGGGCATGCGGGGTCAGTATTTACCTTCAGTGCAGGCTGTCACCTTGGAAGAGGAGGAGGAGGAGGAGGAGGGGGAGGAGGAGGAGGAGGAAGAGGTTGTGGTTAGGTTGCTGCGTGTGTGTGTGTGTGTGTGTGTGTGTATGTGTGTGTGTGGTTCACAGGGCCTTTGTGCTGAGCTACATCCCTGGCCCTTTAAAATTTTTTGTTTTGCTTATTATTTTTTTTATTAGTACTGGGGATCAAACTCACGACCGCACGCTCACAAGGCAGGTGCTTATGCTGCTGAGCTAAATCCCCAGCCCCTGTTTTGTTTATTTCAGTGGGAGTCTCCCTATGAAGTCCTGGCTGGTTTTGCAACGATCCTCCTTTGGCTCTCTTTTTTAACTTTTAATTTTTGAGACAGAGTCTCACCAAATTGCCCAGGTTGGGTTTGAACCTGCACTCCTGCCTCAGTTTCCCAGGGCCTCTGGACTGCAGGTGTGCAGTGCAGGCCTGGCTAAGGGGGCTGTGAGTGATGTGGCCTGGGCAATGACTGGGTTGAAATCCTGTTCCTCTTTTGGCTTTCACGGCAGCTTGCCTAACCTCCCTGCCTCAGTTTCCTCATTTTGAACATGGGAACATGAGGGGAGTGGGGGTGGGGCTGCGGTCCAGATTCAGCGGGCTGCGTTAGGCCTGCGAACCAGTGCCCACCTTCCCGGCTGGCCGGCTGGAGGAAGGATGTGTGGGGTGGAGGGGGTGCAGCTCGCCCCAAGCCTTCCCTGCTCCTGCTCCAAAGCTCCAGGCTGCAGAGGGCCACAGCCACTTCCTTCCTTCCGGGGGTCCTGCCCAACCCGAGTTGTGGCTCTGTGCTCTGTGCGCCCCACTGGGGGCTTGGCCACACCCTGCACCCCAGCTTCTCCCCACCTCGCGGAGCTCAGTTTCCCACCCGCAGCGGAGGACCAAGGTCTCTCTGGAGCAGTGCTGGGCCACAGCGGATCAGCCACGCCTCCCCAGGAGGACCCTGGCTTTCCCTCCAGCTCATGGGGAAGAGGCAGGCACCGCCTTGTCCTTGATCCAGTCCTCACGGTTGACATTTCCCCCCACTTTTTTGCAGTACTTGAGATTGAACTCAAGGCCTTTGCACTGAGCCATCTCCACCCTTTTGTTTATTTATGTATTTTGTCTTTTTGAAACAGGGTCTCACAATGCAGGTCAGACTGGTCTCGAGCTCACTTTGTAGTCCAGGCTGGTTTCGAACTTGCAATGATCCATGGTGCGCCACTATGCCAGCTGATTCTTTCTCCTAAATTCTTTTTTTTTCTAAATTTTAACTTTCAGCCTTTTCTCTCCGTCCCTATGGCCACCGGCCCTGGACAAGCAGCTACATTGTGATCTCTTTGCTTCATATTTGTATTTTAAAAACTACTGCTGCCGCCAAGCATAGTGGCTTATGCCTGTCATCCCAGCACTCAGGAGGCTGAGGCGAGAGGATCGCTGTGAGTTCGAGGCCAGCCTGGGCTACAGAGAGAGCTCAAGTCCCACCTGAACTACACAAGAGACCCTGTCTCAAAAACAACAACGACAAAAACCAAACCAAAAAAAATCAAAACACAAACAAAAAGCCAGAAGAAAACTACTGCTGCTCTCCTGTCTGCACGGTAAGCAACTGCTGTCTCCACCCCTCACATCCTGGAAAGTCAAAGAGAAACTGCTCAGAACTCCAGCGCCAACACCAAATGTGAGCATCCAGCTCCGAATCAGCCCTCCCTGCAATCGCTCAGCTCCAAGAAGGAATTATGCTTTGCGTGCTGGGAATGGAATCCAGGGCCTTCCCACTGTGCCGTATCTCCGGCCCGTACATTAGTCCATTTGATTCTGTGAGGGATGCATAGAAGGAAATAGGGAGATAGATGCATTGCAAATGGGGAGGAGTCCAGGAGGCCAGGAGCCAGTGGAGAGGGGAGTAAAAGCATGTAAGATGAGTCCTGTCTGTGTGCTAAAAACCCACAGTGAGTGTATGCATGTTGTACACACGAACTAAATAATAATAACTAATAATGAAAATGGGTGACAGGGGACAGAGGGAATGAGGTAGTAGGAGGGGAGAGGAATAAAAAGAACCAGGATGTGGTAAGTATATGTACCTATTTCCAAAGATGAATGTAAATGTTACGTACTAAAAAAAGTAAAATTATGGCTCATGCCTGTAATCCCAGCACTCGGGAGGCTGAGGCAGGAGGATCGTTGTGAGTTCGAGACCAGCCTAGGCTACAAAAGTGAGCTCAAGGTCAGCCTGAACTGCATAGAGAGACCCTGTCTCAAAAAGACAAAAACAAAAAATAAAAAAATAAAAAAGAATTTTAAATTTTGAGTCAGGGTCTGGGCATGGTGCCACACACCTGTCAGCCCAGCACTTGGAAGGCTGAGGCAGGGGGATTGCTGCAAATTCAAGGCTAGCCTGGACATCAGAAACCCTGTCTCAAAAAACACCAAAACACTTTATTTATGTATTTATTTTTTTGAGTCAGAGTTTGGCTAAGTTGCCAAATTGTAGAGGCTGGGTTTGAACTTTTGACCCTCCTGCCTCAGCCTCTCAGTGCTGGGGTTCCAGGCAGGCATCACCCCTCCCAGCTACCATCAACCCTTAATGCCGGGCGTCATGGTGTATGCCTGTAATCCCAGCACTTGGGAGGCTGAGGCAGGCAGATCATTGCCAGTGAGCTCAAGGCCAGCCTGAACTGCATATGGAGACCCTGTCTCAAAAAGACAAACCAAACCAAACCATGAATCATTCCCATCCAAAACCCAAGAAAGAATTGTAGTCCCCATGATGGCCACCATCATCATCACCGGAAGCCGGCAATGAGCTACCAATAGCAAACAGAAACTATCAACGCAACCCAGTGGGTAGACCCAGCTCTCTACCCACTGCCAGCCCCCTCCGAGATTTGCAGCTGGAAACACTGGACCACCAGTGACCAGCCTCAAACATCAGCTGTCCCCCGTGAGAGCTAGGCGTGGTGGTACATGCCTGTCATCCCAGCACTCGGAAGGCTGAGACAGGAGGATTGCTGCAAGTCCAAGGCCAGCCAGGACCACACGGTGAATTCAAAGCCGCCCTGAATTACAGAGATGTTGTCTCAAAAACAAAATGAAACAAAATAAAACAGAAAAAAACCTCAAAAGACAACCACCATTGTCACCAAGCCGCCCACAGGGACCATGGGCAACACCAACCTGCAAAAACCAATAGCGACCACCATGACAGTCAACAGCAACAACCCGACGAGTGCATCCCTCAGACCCTCCCACAACAACCGGATTGAGCTCTGTGCGCCTCCTCACATGCTCGGATCTGCCGGACGGAGCCCATTAACTGTGTAGCTCAGACGCGCGAATAGAGTCAGCATGGGAAGGACGGGCCGTGGCTGCGTCCTGCACTGGGTAAACCTCTGCCATGGGCAGGGCTTCAGGGGCTGGAGACCTTCGGGGAGCCCTTTGGCGGCTCCCCGTGTCCATGGGTCCCCAAGGGTGGCAGCACCGGACACAAGGGCTGTTTGCAGTCCACTTCCCTCCCGCTCCTCTTTCTTCTGTCTCTTGCTGTTTTTTCCTTTTTTCTCTGCCTCTCTTCCTGTCTGTCTGCCTTTTTGAGACAGAGTTTTGCCATGCAGTTCAGGATGGTTTGAACTCACTTTGTAGCCCAGACTGCCCTTGAACTTGCGGTGATCCTCCTGCCTCAGCCTCCGGAGTGCTGAGATTACAGGTGTGCCCCACCACATCTAGCTTTTTCCCTGGCTGTCCCTTCCTTCCTTCCCTCCTTTTCTTTTCTTTTCTTTTCTTTTCTTTTCTTTTCTTTTCTTTTCTTTTCTCTTTCTTTCTTTTCTTTCTTTCTTTCTTTCTTTCTTTCTTTCTTTCTTTCTTTCTTTTCTCTCTCTCTCTCTCTCTCTCTCTCTCTCTCTCTCTCTCTCTCTCTTTCTTCTCTTTCCCTCCCTTTCTTCCCCTGCCTTCTCCCTTTCCTCTCCCTCTCCCTTGCTGCATACCCATTCTCTCTTTGATGCCAGCAGGCTGCTGAAGCTCTTGGCGGGAGTCTCCGGGGTTCTCTCCTTCTCTCCTCTCCAGGAGGAACTTGCGTCCCATGTCCTTTGAGCCTCCCCTGCCCATCTGAGCTCCTGCACCTCCCTGCATGGCTCTGGGCTGTAAGGTCCCATCCCACGCCCAGAGCTCTTCTGGTGATTTGGGGTCCATGAGCACCCCAAGAGGACCTTGGCTAGCTGGGCCTGGTGTAGCCCTGGCTCTTGGAAAGATCAGTTTCAGACCAGCACAGCTCCTACCCTGCCCCACCCTCTGCCTCGGCCCTGCTCAGATGTCTGCTGAAACCACCAAGAACCTCCAACCGTCCCTGTCCTAGCCACACACTGGGGTCTGCCTGACAGATGACACAAACTGAAAGCTGAAGTGTGCAGAGGCCTTGGCTGTGCGGGTGATTGTAACAGCCTCCTGGGCTCCCCCTCGCTTGCCTGTCAGTGTGATGCTACAGTGTCCCCTTCCATATCACCATCAGCAACACCTCGGGCTTGGGGTCTTGGGGTCATGGCAGGAGCTCAGGGACCCCACCTCCTGCCTCACGACGCCTGCAGCTGATCCAACCACTGCACACACAGCCACGGTCACTGCCCCTCTGCCTGATGCAGCCCCCTCCCACCGTGGGTGCAGGATGCCCCACCCCGGTGTCCCAACCAGAAGACCCCCAATGATGGCTTCTCCATCCAGACCGACTTCCAGATAAGACATCTCTGCAAGTCGAGGGAAACAGGGGAGGCCACTTGCTTGAGGCCACATGGGGAGGTGAGGGTCTTAGCTGAGCTGGCAACTGGGGTCCCTGAGCCCCAGAAAAGGGCTGAGGTCCTGTCCCTGCAGATTCTGTGTGACCCCCCTCAGGGCCACCTTCTGGCTGCCAATGCCTGCATCATTCCTGGTCCCCACTGTCACCCTGGGATCCTCAGCTGCAAGCTTGGACCCTGGTCAGGCACCCAGGGGCTGCCCAGCAGCACCAAGGGTACCCCCAGAGGGCCCCCCCACTCCCCATTGCGCCTCCCCGAGGGTGGTCTTCAGGGCTCCTGCCCAGGGCCCTCTCTCTGCCCTGAGCCCAGTGGGGGACTCACCATGGCGGGGGCTGGTGACTGTCAGGGACACCAGGTGACTCTCACAGGGCCCCAGGGGGCGGCTTGGGCATGACCCTGCTCAGGCTCCTCGCTGCCTGCTGGTCCTAGTTCCTCCTTCAGCCGCCCCCTCTCACTTCCTTTGACGGGAGTGGCCGCGGGGGAGGGCGGGGAGACAGTAGAACCCCAGCAGTAGTGGTGCAGAGCTGGGGGGCTGCTGGGCCTCTGAGCCTGCAGGGAGAAAGCAAAAAGCACCCCGGCCCCAGGACACCCCTTCTCCACCCATCCCCTCGGGGATAGGACCCCCCCCCCCCCCGCAGCTGGGGCTGCAGGACCTGCTGCCTCTTTGCAGGGCGAGGGTCACAAGCCTTTGGGGCGCTGGGGCTCTTGTTCCTCTCCAAGGAAGAGTCCCTCTTCCACATGCCTCAGCTGATGCTGAAGATGTGAACTCTGGACCAGTGTCCCCAGCTCTGCCACCTCCCGGTGACTTGGTTTCCCATCTTTTGATTGTGGGGGGGGGAGGGGGAGGCCATCTGGCTTGCCCAGCCCACATGTGCTAGGTGTCAGCCCATTTTAAAGGTGGGGATTTTAAGACCGCTGTGTAGCCCAGGTTGGCCTCGAACTCCTGGGGATTCTCCTGCCTCAGCCTCCCAGAGTGCGGGGATGGCAGGCGTGCATCACCACGCCTGGCTTCCTTGTGTTTTTATCTTCAGCGCATGAGTAGGCCACACCCTTGTCTCCTGATGGCATTTGAAGAAATGGCTTCTTAGAGGTCTTCATCTCACGGCGTCAGTGGGGAAGGTGGTTGTGGCAGCACTGGACCCTGGGTGGGCCTGTTAAGGATCTGTGTTCCCCAGATCTTTGGTCCAGGCCAGAGCGCCGGGATGTCTTGCGCAGGCGCACCATCTTGGAGGCTTTAAAAAAAATGTAGCGCCTCCTAGTGGCCATTGCTGGGGAAGCGTCTGTCTCGAATTTCTTGAGCAAGTTTTGCTGAATTGTGCAAAAAGTCAACTGTTTTGGGGATGGGGGTGGGGAGTAAACGAGTAAAATCATGATGGAAATCAGCGTGGAGAGTCCCCCCCCAAAAGCTGGAACTAGAGATTTCCACTTGACTCACCTATTCCTCCTCGAGGTATTTTCCAAGGGTTCCACACAGCAGCACACCTCCTAACAGCTAAATCTTGGAAGCAGCCTATCTGCTGATGAATGGGTAAAGGAAACGTATTTACACACCGGGGAGCACTATGCTGCCGGAAAGGATAAACCTGACGTCACACGCAGGAGAAGGGGTGCACCTCGAGGTCACAGCGCGGAGGGAAATAAACCACACACACAGGCTTGAATATCGCACAGTTCCTTTTATGGGAGAAACCCGAAATATAAATAACTTAGAGAAAACAAAAGACAGACATAGGAAACGGAGATAGGACCTGTTACAAATGCGAAGGGCATCCCGAGAGGGAGGAGAGAAGGAGAGAGAAGCTGGCAGGGGGGAGTAAAAAGGATTAAGGTGTGTTTGGCACACGTGCCAGCTCCCCACGATGCGTGCACTACAGACACACACTAATAAAACCGTAAAAAAAACCAAAAAACAAAAACAAAAAACCCCTCAGAAATGTGAATCACCAGGCAGGGAACCCTGCTTTGTTGGGAAGGAGGGGTGTGGTATTAGGAACCTCTGAGAGAAGTTGTACTTTTGTCCTAAAATGACCGAGTTCACATTTGCGCTGGCACAAGTCCCCCCAAGGCTCCTGGGACGCCCCAGGAGGGCACGCGGCACGAGGACACACGCACACCATCGCAACGCGCAAGGCTACACGAGACCAACTTTATTGATGGAGGGCTTCCTCGTGAGGAGTGTGTGGGCCCCAGGGCAGGGCTTATAGCACCATGATGGGGGTGGCCTGGATGTTGGGGCCCCCCGGGGCAGGCTGGGCAGAGGTTGGGGTGTCAGGGAGGTGGTGCTCAGCCTCTCCACCCCCACAGCAGACGCAGCCCCTCCCCCAGTTCCGAGTGGGTGGCAGGCCCGTGCTGGGGGCGGGGCACCGGCAGACCCCTCCCCACCCCACTCTTCACAGTAAATTCCAATCAAAGGGTGGGGGACTGCGGGGGACGCCCTAAGGGTGGGTGAAGGGGCTCTGGAGCCAATAGCTGTCCCAAGACCCACCCTGGCGGGAGTCTCACTAAGTACTGGGCACGAGGCTGAAGAGGATCCCTGGGCGTGCCAGCCCCTCTCCACCCCCCAGCCAGGGGCCCTGCAGGGCTCCCAATAAATAACTCGCACCTGCCTCTCAGCCTGAACTCCCAGCTCCCGCCGCCCTGGCCCTTCGGGCGGGGTCCCCCCAGCCAGCGCTCCGCAACGGCTCCAGGTACCGCGCGCCCCCTAGCGGCCCTGGCAGGTTTTGCAGCACATCTGGCGGAAGTAGGATCGGCTGCAGAACTGAAATTTGAGCACCAGGGGGCAGTAGGCGACCTTGTTCACATCCTTGCATTCTGGTGGGGTGGGGAGGAGAGGGAGAAAAAAGGGGGGTAGGATCAAGACTCCGCACCCCTCCCAGCAAGGGTGCCTGACAGTGAAAGGGCGCCGACAGCAGTATCTATGTCGTTAGGCTCTTTGAGGAGCGGGAGAGTGCGGGGGCCGCGGCTCATTCACCCACATTATCAAGACAAGCACTCGCTTTTCAGTGGCCCTCTGGTATCACCCAGGAGACTATTCCTTTGGGGCCACAGAGCTCACAAGTTTCTTTGTAGTAAACCGAGTACCAGCCTGGGGTAGTGGGGCACACCTGTAGATACCAGTACCCTGGGAGGCTGAGGCAGGAGGCTCCCAAGTTCTAAGCCAGTGTGGGCAACTTTGTGCCTTAGACCCTATCTCAGAATAAAAGCATTTAGAAAGGGCTGGGGGTGCAGCTCAGTGTGAAGGCCCTGGGTTCAATCCCAGCAACATAACTACGAAATAAAAAAGCACAGCTCTCCGGGGAGGCCAACTTGTCCCCTCCCCTATATCAGGCCACAGCTGGAGTCATTTTTGTGGCCATAACTGGCAGCAGAGACACTGACGGGACAGAGGCTGGGACTGCTATAGATGTTTTCCGAAGCCCCTGCTGGTCTCATGGGCATGGAACGTCGGCGGGGCCCGGTGTGCTGGCCCTGGCCCGTCACCCTCCTACCTTCGGGGCCGTCCCCGGCTGGCGCGCTGTCACACTTGGCCTCGCACTGTTGCGTGGCTGGCGGCCTCAGGGCCTCGGTGCACTCGCGAGACGGCTGCCCGGTGTGGCTGGTGCAGTGCACAGAGCGCTGCTGCTGGCCGAGGCCACACTGCACGGAGCACTGTGGGGATGCTGGGCTGAGCCACGGCTCTATCACCTCGGCCCCTGCCCAGGTCCCCGCGGGGCAGGGGGGCGCCCACCTACCTCGCCCCACTCGCTGGCCACCCAGCGCGCGGGAGGGCAGCGGCGCAGGTTGCAGCGCATGGTGGCCGGTGGCTTGGCCGCGGGCGGGCAGTGGGCGGCGGGCAGGGTGGCCCGGTGATCTGCGCTCTTGCAGAGGACCACGCGGTGGCGGAGGCCTGGCCCGCAGCTCGGGGTGCACTGCAGGTGGGGAGGCGGTTCGTGCTCAGTGGGTGGCCAGGGTGCAGGCCCAGCGGGAGGGGAGGCACTTCGCAGCAGTGGGGTGGTGTCCCCGCAGGGCTGGCGTGACGCCCCGCCCCTCCCAACTCCGGGGGGTCTGGGGCAGGAAGCCAGGGCGCTGACCTCAGACCAGTCCAGGGCCGCCCACTCGGGAGGGCAGGCCGGGCCGTGGCAGGCCTCCAGCACGGGCGGGCGCGGCTGTGGGCAGGCGCTGTCATCCAACGCCTTCTCCTCGGCCTCCGACACGCGGCGCTGGCACACGACGGAGCGGCTGCGCACGCCCGCGTCACAGCTGCGGCTGCAGCGGGACCAGTTTCCTACAACCCAGCTGGGGTGTGGATGGAGGGGCGCTTGTGGTACCAAGCTTCTCCGACCCTTCCCAAACCAAAGTCCTTTGGAAAGCGGCCCCAGGCAGGCTGGTTTCACTGCAGGGATCGCCTGGCCCTGGGAGCCTCATCCTCCTGCACCCTGCTGGGGACCTGGAGGTGCACCTGACCATTGCTGGATTTGAGACTCATTCAGCTTTGACCTCACCTTTCGGACCACTACGACCTTCACCCTACAGCGCAGTCACTGTGGCGCTTGAACCACTGTCACTGCAATCCTGTGCTGACGCGGCTCCCATACCCTGCTGGGGAGGACTCCAGAGCATGGAGAACAGCCCCCCGCCAGGATTCCATCCAGCAGTCGACACTCACTCCGGCGGGCAGGGCTCCGTGTTGCAGGCGCGTTGCCTCTTGGGCAGTTTGCTGTGGGCGCTGCAGTAGTGGGGGGCCACGGCAGAGCTGTCCAGCTGATTGCGGCACTCCACCACCTGCACCTGGCTGCCTGGGGGAGGGCAGAGGCCTGCTCAGCCCTGTCCAGGCCCCAGGCCCCACAGCCTGGGTGCTCTGGGCCCCCCAGTCCCTGGCCTCACCGCCAGCACACTGAGCTGAGCACTTGGTCCAGGGGGTATAGTGCCAGGAGTAGGGGGGCAGCGTGTCCCGGGCGGTGGGTGCGTTGAAGCGGTAGCGGAGGGCAGGCAGCTCCATCCGGGCCAGCACCTGGGGGCATAGGGAGAAGTCAGCAGCAGGGTGTCACTGTCTGCACCCCAGAAGGGCTCTAATCTGCTGCTGCCTCTTGTTCCCGTCCTGCTGTTACCATGACGATGAGTGATGCATTAATGGGTCCTAGGGCTTCCAGACTTTGGGTCTGGTCTGGTCCCTGTCGCAGGTGAAAGGTGGTCCCAGCCAGCGGCAGGCGGTGAGGTTGAGGGGTCCCGGGCAGTCCCTCGAGCAGCAGAGATTCCTGGTCCCCCTTCAGGGCTGGGGGACAGCACAGGGGTCAGATGCTGACACAGGACCTCCGTGTCCTACTGGGATTCTCACTTTCCACCTCTGCTTACCCAGGTGACTGAGAGACAGGTTCAGGTCCTGGATAAAAATGTGCACGGAGCCTTTGGGAATCCACACGACATCCTCATACCCTGGAGAGCAGAACTCAAATGTCACCTGCTCAGCCCACCCCCCAGGCCCGCCTGCCCCCTCACCTTCCTTGGTGACCTCAGCTAACCACTGCTGTGCTCAATGCTCACAGGGTGTAAGTACCTGTGTTACTACACCCATTCTACAGATGACAAACCCAAGGCTCAAAAACGCCTGAAATGGCCAGGTGTGAAGCCTCACACCTGTAATCCCAGCACTTGGGAGGCTGAGGCAGGAGGATAATTGTGAATTCAAGACCAGCTTGGGATACAAAGGGAGTTCATGGCCAGCCTGAACTATATAGTGAGACCCTGTCTCAAAAAGACAAAAACAAAAACAAAAAAATCTCCTGCAATGTGCCTGGGTTTTACAGCTAGGACGCCACTGGGCTGAGGTGGTTTTGTTTCTGTTTTTGTTTCTTTGCCGTGCTGGGGGTGGAACCCAGAGCCTCAGCCATGCTAAACTCACCACCAAGTTCCCCCTCTGGGGCTTTATTCAAACCCAAACTTTCCTGCTCCTCTAACCTCTCCCTGTGTTGCCTCAAAAGCAGGGCTAGGCTGGGGCACCGAAGTGGTATTATGGAGTCCCTGACCACACAGGTGACACAGCGGGTTTGCAGAGGTCAGAGCTGGATTGTAGTCCGCTTCCTGTGGGACCCCTGTGGGGATTAGTGCTCTGGGCATTTTTGTGCCCTCAGGACTTTGGGGGCCCTGATACCCAAACCTTAACTCTTAACCCCAGCTCAGATGCCATGGGGTCCCTAAAGCTTGCTACTGATCTTGGCCCCCATCACGAAGACTAGCCCTGGCCCCAGGCTCCGAGCCTGAGTGAGGAGTGTGGAAGTGGGGGCTCTCACCGGTCCCCATCAGGGCTGGAGTGAAGACCCCCTCGATGGTCTCGCAGGTGCTGCCGTCACCGCCGCATACTCTGCACTTGTCCTCCCGGAGGTCGGAGCCCAGGACCCGGTCACATCCCACATGCTGCAGAGATGGCAGCAGAGATGGACACGCCCTCCCCTGCTGTCCACCCTGCCCTGCCCCCCACTCCGGGGTCCCTGTACCTTGCACTCGCCGCTGACACAGATGTCCACTGTGTCCGGGCGGCAGGGTGTCCCGTCCACCACGGCGGCAGCCCTCTCCGTGTAGAAGTTGAAGCCCTCAGCTAAGCAGGTGAGCGAGCAGGCCTTCACGCCCCCTGGGGGGCACAGCCCCATTAGACCAGGGCAGGGCCGCTAGGGGTGGGATGGGGTGGGGTGGGCTTCTGCCCACTCTCTAGGGAGGCGATGCCAGAGGGACAGAGCCCAGACCCACAACACCAGCAAGCTGGGCACGGGGTGGGGGTCCCCATGTCTGGGAGAGGCATACAGTGGGAACTCCAGGATGCTGCATGAAGCCATCTACTTTGGGACACCCCCGGGGCTCCCCACTCACCCCCTCGGTATGCCTTCCACGAGTAGAACTTTCCACGGAAAGGGACACTGTCGAATTCTGAGCACTGCATCTCTCGGAAATCCTGGGAGCCCGGGGGACAGTCCTGGGGGGAGGGTGGGGAGGGGAGAAGAAAGTTAGGGTGAGGTGTGGGGTGCACAGGCTGTGACATTCAGGTGAGACTGGATGGTGGTCTGCGCTGGGCATCGGGGTGCAAATGCAATGGGACCACACGACTCATTAGTGGTGTCAGGGAGCAGGGGACAGGGCCCGCCTGGGTTCTCATTGCAGACCAGGGACCTTGCTTGAGGGAAGGTCTGGGATGAGTCAGGTGTTGGGGTTTTCATGAGTGCCAGGTGGGCAGCTGGGAAGGCCCTGCCTCCAGGAGCTGTTGCTTGTCACACAGGGCGCCCCAAATGTGCACGCCTGAAGTAGAGCAGCAGCCCAGCGACACTGCCTAGGGATGCGGCCAGCAGCGGTGGCCCCGAAGCTTGCTGGCGGGAACCACGGCCAAGCCTAGGGGATGCCACAGGGCAGACACTGGGCGTTTTGGTGACAGCTGGGCTAAGAAGAGAGGGGACACCCAGTCCTGTGGTTTCCCCCTTGAGAAACGAACAAGACCTGGGGGCCCCAGGAGAAATCAAGGCAGGGGACTCGATCCCGCAGGAACTCACCTGGGTGTTGCAGGACCGGTGTCGCCGGCGCTCCCCCAGGCAGTACTTGCCCCCGATGGTCGGCCTGAAAGAGACGGAAGAGACAGGAGCCAGGTGGGGGGACAACCGGGGCGGGGGGGGGGGGGGGGGGGGGGGGGGGGGGGGGGGGGGGGGGGGGGGGGGGGGGGCGCGCCCTGGTGGGGTGTGAGGACCGACCTGGGGCTGTCGCAGTGGCGGCTGGAAGAGGACACGCCGCCGCCACACGTCCGGCTGCAGTCGCCCCACGGGGCCCACGGGCCCCAGGCCCCGTCCACGCCTTCCGGCCGCGAGCCGAAGGGGACGCAGACCCGCTTGTAGCACCACTGTGGGGGTGGGGCGGGTCAGGACCCGGTTCCCCCACTCCGGGACACAGCCCCAGGGATGACAGGGGGTGCGGGCCGGCAGTACCCGCAAAGGGGACAAAGTTCAAGCAGGAGGCGTGGCCTAGGGGGCGGGGCCAACGCGGCATCCAGGAGAGCTCGGGGGCGGGGCCTTGCAGGTAGTGGGCGTGGCCCGAGGAGCCGGACGGGGCGTAGCCCGGGCGGTGGGCGTGGCCGCTCACCCCCTTGTCGATGGTGTGCGTCTGGCAGAGCGTGCCCTCGGCGGCCGGGATGCTGTTGGTGATGCACCGGTTGCTCTTGCTCAGGCACCAGAGCTCGCTGCAGACCTCCTGCGGGCCCAGGCGCCGCTCAGGCTCGCCCTGCCTCCCCCCGGGCCACCTGCCTGGCTTGGGAGGACCCAGGCGTCCTGCTCATTGTGACCTGGGAGCCAGCACCATGGGGCCTCCCCGAGCCCCAGTGAGTCCCCCCTGGGAGGCAGGGCCGGGGACGGTGGTTTTTTTTTTTTTTTTTTTTGCCAACGATCGGTGAATAACACCTATTCTGCTCCTCACGGGTGGCCGGTGTCTAATCGGGACTGTGTGATTGTATGTGTGAGAGAGACCGAGAGGCAGAGGTGGGGGTTCAACCCAGAGCCTTCACACTGAGCAGCAGCCCCAGCCTTTTCTACCTTCTGAGACAGGGTCTGTCACTAAGCTGCCCAGATATTCTGAGTTACTTGCCCTTCAGGTCCCAGTGCCTCCCGTGTTTGCAGAAGGAAATCTGAGATCTGCTGGGGAAGGGTCAGGAAGGGTTTTCGCTGCCTTTTTGGGCCCGGCAAAAACAGCCCAGGAGAGAACAGTGTGGTTCTGAGAAATCAGAGCTGGAAGGTGACTCAGGGTGAATCTTGCCTGCACTTTTTTTTCCCCTTCACATCGGTGGTTCTTAGGCTGGGGATATATGGCTCAGTGGAAAGTGCCTGCCTGGCAAGCACAAGGTCGTGAGTTCGATCCCCGCTACCAAAAAAACAACAAAAAGCCAAACTGGTGGTTCTGCTTGCCCACCTACGCTGAAGAAGTCTCCAGTACACTGAAGCAGCACCAGGCTGGATCTCTGGGCCATTCCTGCTGCTCCTCTATTCTGACATGAATCCTGCCTCAGATGGCCCAGACCCTAAAGCAGACCCAGTCCTCGCAGAGAGCTGGACTGGCCCCAGAAGGTCACTCTGACCCTTTGCTTTAGGCTAATATTCCTGTAGAAGCCCCACTAAGTTCAGGCCAAGTCTTGTGTCCTCTGACTACATCTGCCCCAGCCCCCCAGCTGCTTGCTCTGAGAGGCACAGATCTTTCTGTGACCCTCCGGGAGGCAAATCCTTCCATGGCTTTGAAGACTGAGATTGGGCTGACCAACGGCTGTAGGAAGCAGATATCAGGGGTCAGCCTGAGACACACCTGCCCATATTGGAGACATCTGGGGTGTCACACTTCTATGTGGGCCCTCAAGCTTCCCTGCAGCAAAAGCTTCTTCTGCTCCTACCAGGAGTACCCTGGTGGTTGAATGCTCACCTGGGGCTTTCTGTCTTCCCTCAGCTACTTCTAAAACCCTCACAGCAGGCCAGTCCTAATCCCAGTCCTGACACTCGTAAAGACAACTCAATATGCCCCAGGCTGGTGTGGGACTCAGTTTCCTCATCTGCAAGATGGGCAGCCTAACACCTGCCTTGTGGCGCTAAAGGGCTGGCATAAACTGGGTGACAGTGAACACAGCCATCCGACAGTGAACATAGCCATCCGTGGACCAGGCCCCAGGCTGAGCTCTGCACATACACGAGCACATTTTCACATAGTCAGTAATGTTCCTCTTCACCAACATGGCCCGGGAGTTGTTCTCTCAAAAAGAAAAGCAGGCTCCACTCAGCACAGAGCCAGCCAGCCCGAGTCTGACAGCGGACAGCTTTCCTTCCACCCTTTGTAAAATCTGGCCTCAGAGAGAAAAACCTGGGTGCAGACTTCAGTTCTGTACACTCTCGGACTTGGCTTTGGGCCAGTCACCTGCCCTCTTTGCTGGTGACGTGGGGATAATAGGGTTGTCAGGGTTTCGATGAGGAGATACAGCTCATGCCCTCAGCACATGGTACGTGCTCAGCATGCACTAGCCACGGTCGTTGCTAGGGTATCAGGATGCAGAAGGTGTTCAGAGGAAGCCTCAGAATTCCTTAGGAATTCATTCGAGGGCGCTGTGCTTATCTGCCAAGTTAGGGTGTGTGTGCAGGGCAGAGGGTGCAGGCTGCCAATTACAAACACATGGGGTCAGGACTGGGCTCCCTGTTTTGTAGTCGGACTGAAGCAAGGGGACTCTGACAGCCTGGCATCAACGGGGATGTGGCTGACACCAAACGAATGCCTTGTCCTGTGGGTTTGGAGGATCAGAGCTAGGCCTGAGGCTCTAGGGCTGAGGCTGAGAGCAGCAGGGAGTGTGTTTAAGGAATCCAGGGGGTACAGAGGAGGGGTGACCCTGGCTTAGTTCTGGGAAGGCGGCAGGGCTTCAGCTTCCAGTGGGGAGCTGGCAGTGGGATCTCCCTTTCTTGCCAGCCCAGTTCTTGATGCACAGATGGGCTTTGGTGGGGGTGGGGTGGGGGTCTTCAGGACGGAGTGGGGAGTGGTCAGGAAGCCCAGAGCTTGGCTAGCCAAGGGCTGACTGGGGCCAGGAGACTGCAGGGACCAGCTGGTGGGGGGAATAAAGACGGGGAGTCCCTGGAAGGTTCTGTCTGTTGCTCTGCCAAGTGACGTAGACCACCCACCCACAAGGGAACTTTCCACCACGTCTGGATGTTTCAGTAAAGGCCACCTGGTCAGAGGTCCTGGGACGCTCTGTGGCCTGCAGGTGGCCTTGAGTACTCAAAGGAAGGTGAACCCCAAGCCCAGGGCTCCCATGGAGGGGGATCTGGAGAAATTGGGGCAGCTCCACTTCTCCTCCCTGGTCTCCCTCGGCTTGCCTGGCACATCTGCACCCCTCTCTCTGTCCTCCAGCTCTGCATGGGGAGGCACCCCCCCTGCCACAGAGCCCCCTGCCCCTGTGGCCCCGTCCCCTCCCAGGAAGGAAAGCAGGAAGGCGCTCTCTACCCCGTATTTACACTGACGCGATTTGACGCCATGCTGGAAGCGACACTGCTCATCCGCGTCGTAGGCCTGGCCAGGCGCCACCGTCGGGTACACGAAGTCCTGTCTCGGAGGCCGGTTGTTCAGGCAGAGCCCCAGCCCTGAGCTGCGGAGAGAGAGCGGGAGGAGAGAACCAGCTGTCAGGCCAAGAGACGGGGAGGGGGTACCAGGGGCCGCAGCACTGGCTTCAGAAGGTCCCGCCCGCCCCCGGCGGCGTGCCTGTGCCCCATCCTCACTCCAGAAAGCTGGTGATGTAATCACGGCTGCAGGATGACCACACAAACGGGTTGGTCTTCATGGTGATGTGGGCGGCCATGAGCTTCGCAGGGTCCTGGCCGCGGGCCCCGCAGGTGTTCCCCACACCATCGTGGTTCATGCCAAATCTAGGGAGGGGGGCGTCAGCTCTGCTGGGCACCCAGGGACTCTTGAGCTCCCCACCTCCCTGCCTCCCCTCGCCCGGGCCCTGGCCTCACGTGTGCCCAATCTCGTGGGCAATGGTGAACGCTGTGGCCAGGCCAATGTCCTCGTTGATACTGCAGCTTCTCTCCCGCTCGCACATGCCGCCCACAGGGGCCAGGCCTGGGAGGGAAAAGGGGGGCCCTCCGGGTCACGCCCCGGGGGCAGGGCTGCCCTGGGATTCCAAGGGCCAGGACCCAGGAGCTGTCCGTACCTAAGGTGCCGCAGGGCTTGTTTTTATAGATGCAGATGTCATAGCTGTGGGAGGAGAGGAGACAGTGAGGCGGGGACAGCTCCCACCCAGCCCTCTGATGCCCAGCACCTGGCTCTGGGGTCAGGTTCTCCCCTCCCGGAGCTGCACACTGTGCCCAGTGGGAGCTGTTCCCCAGCATTGGGGACTGAATGGGAGGGCAGCACCCCAAGAGGCTGACAGCCCTCTCCACATTCTCGGGGGTCCAGCCTTCTCTCTCCACCATGAGATCCCTCAGGGATGGCACAAGCTTCCCAATCTTTCCTGTCCCCCAGCAGACAGGCGGGACACCCCCTGCTCGGGCCACCAGTCCCTTCCTGGCATCCTCACCGAGTGATGAGCACAGCCGTGTCGTGGTTGGCCACTCCGTTCTCCGGAATGGCATTCCCGTGTCCGCTGTGGTTCACGATGGATTTCTGCCACTTACAGAAGCTGTCGAGGGACTTGCCGGCATGGTGGGTGACCTCCAGGGTGGGCTGAGGACACAGAAGGTGAGGTACGTGATGCCCGCTGCCCTGAGACGGCAGGAAGGGGGCATCCCCTGCCCACCCGCACCTGGTCCTCTGTGAGCAGGATGAGCCGTGTCACCAAGATGTTGACGGTGTTGCCCAGACTTGAGTCCTGGAAAAGTTTGGCAACCTGACCTCCAAGAAACAAGAGAGACCGAGTCTTAAAGAGGAGCCCAGAAACCAAGACAGAAAGTGATGTGACGGCAGCCCTTGCTTTAATGAAGCACCTACTAGTTTTGTGTCTTAGGCCTATACCCCTTCACGAGCAGGTGCTATTCCACATAACTGCCTGTTTTTTTTTTTTTTTAATGATACCAGGGACTGAATCCAGGGGCTATATCCTAAGCCATTTTATATTAAGAGACAGGATCTCACCAAGTCACTAAATTGCTCAATCTGGGTTAGAATTTGTGATTCTCCTGCCTCAGCCTCCCAGAGTGCTGAGATTACAGGTGTGCACCACCATGGCCAGCTTCCCATGTTAATTTTACAGATGACACAGCTGGTGGTGCCACAGATCAGCTCCCAAGCCGAGCTGCCGGCCAGCGTGCTTCTTCCTGATTGCTCTGGCCCTGGCCCGGTCTGCGGTCTGCAGTCTGCAGTGTCCTCACGCCCTGGGGGATGTGCCCATGCAGCCCTGATCCAGGGCTGGTTAGGGTACCAATTTAAGCACCCATGCTGGAAGGCAGAGCTGTGGGGGGCTGGAGACTCTGGAGAGGTGGTTGGGGAGGCAGGAAGTGGCCCAGGGGATACGTGGGCTGTGCAGGGACCTTGCAGCCCCTGGCTGACACTGCCCTGTCTGGAAACCCCCAGAATGGAGCCAGGGAGGGAGGCAGGGCTGGGCCAGGGCAATGGTATGACGGTCGGTGTCAGGTCCCATCTTGGGCCACTGATTTTTCTGCTGAAGTTTCTGTCTTCTCGTTTGCTTGGTTGAGACAACACCACCATTCATCAATTTCTCCTATGTGCCAACCTTCTGCCTGGCTTCCCTCCCACTAACTCTTACCCTCTGCTCACTAGTGGGTGTATCCCCCCACCAACATTGGGGATTAAACCCAGGACCTTCACAATGGGCCACATCCCAACACTTTTATTTTATCTCAAGACAGGGGTCTTACTAAGTTGTGCAGGCTGGGCTTGAATGTTAGATTTTCTTGCCTCAGCCTCCCAGGGTGCTGGAAGGACAGGCATGAACCACTATCCCAGCCATCCGTTTGTTTTTATAGAAAGCAAACACGTGCCTGGTGCCAGCACGTGCCAGGCACTGAGTGCACCGCCAATGAGCTGCGTGTCTTTGCCTCTTGAGGTTGGTACCTGGTTAACCCCACTGTACAGGTCAGCAAGTTAAGGCACAAGTGTGAGGCT
Organism: Hydrochoerus hydrochaeris; assembly: GCA_004027455.1. NCBI lineage: Eukaryota > Metazoa > Chordata > Mammalia > Rodentia > Hydrochaeridae > Hydrochoerus > Hydrochoerus hydrochaeris. Next base: position 6,833 of record PVLA01002303.1, on the reverse strand, counting down.
CTGCTCGAGGGCCATGGTAAAAGGTGGGTACAGCTGCGGTGTGAGCCCTGCCTCTGCTCACTCAGGGACATGTGTCATCCTCTTTTCACTCTCACCCTTCTCCTGGCTCGGGATTAGGGGTGGGATGGTGACCCCCCCCACTTCTGCAGGCCCTCAGGGCTCCATGTGCGGGAAGGGGGAGGCACTTACAATGTTCATGATGGCCAGCACGTACTGCTCCACGTCCCGGCGCCCGTGGTAGGCCACCATCATCTTGTCTGCTACCACCAGGGTCTCCACATAGCGCTCCCGGCTGACTGACCGCTTGAGGCCCAGCTGTCCGCGCTCCGTCTCATTGCCCAGTGGCCTGGCGGGCGGTGGCTTCAGGGTGCGCAGCCACCATGGCCGGCCCTTCCACAGTTTCTCATCTGAGGGGCCCAGGAGAGCAGTTAGGACCCCACTGGCCCCTTGTCACACCCCTGACTACCTGGTTGTCCCTCTACCCAACAGTCTTGGGGTGACCATTTGGCTGGTTTTTTTTCTTTACAGTACTGGAAGTCAAACCCAGGGCCTTCTCACTGAGCTGTGTCTCCTGCCCATTTTTTTGGAGATATGGAGTTTAAACTGCTATGCTGCCTGGGCTAGGCTCAAACTTGCAATCCTCCCCAGCCTCCTATAGTACTGGGATTACGGCATGCTTAGCTTGCGGCCTGGTCCTAACGTCCAAGTACTTGACGGTCTACCTGCCAGTCCAGGTGGTGAGATACCTCTTTTCTGTGATGTACCCTGTAGTATTATTTCTGCTTCAACAATGTGCCATAACTTGAATACTTGGGTTGACACAGAGATGTCTGTCTCACTCTTGAACTTGGGCTGAATTAAAAACCTGGCTCCCTTCCTGTCTGGTGTAATAACCCCGCTGCCCCACACAGACCTGCCCCTCTGCTTGGTCGATGCCCCAGTATCCACCTGGATCTGCTACAACTGTCTACCACTAGGCTGTTGCCTGCCCATCAGCCCAGGGCCCCTCTGTGGCTGCTGTGATTATACAAACCTTGACAATTCCACTGCCCACGTGTACCGGTGTTGAGCAGCCCTCTCACTGGCTGGACTTGTGACACTGTACAGCTAGCTGGTTTAAAACACGCTAAACTCTGCCATCAATCCCCTGCCCAGCTATCTGGCTTCAGAATGGCTCAACTGCCTGACTATACCCCAGCCAGACGGTCTTACTGACAACTATCTCTTTTCTTGAAATCTTTTTTTCTTCAAGACAGAGTCTTGTTATGCAGTTCAGGCTGCCCTCGAAATCTCTGTGTAGCCCAGGCTGGCCTCAAACTGTTGGTAATCCTCTTGTCTCAGCCTCCCAAGTGCTGGCATGACAGACGAGGGCCACCATGCCCAGCTGTATATTATGATTATTTCGATGTCTTATTTTTTTTTACCAAACATCAATCTGTTTTTCTTTTTTTTTAACTTTTATTGGTACCAGGGATTGAACTCATGACCACGTGCTTGCAAGGCAGGCGCTTATGCCACTGAGCTAAATCCCCAGCCCCTCAGTCTGTTTTCTAACTGCACAATCGATCCTGCTGGCAAATATTCAGTTAGTAGGGTTTATCCAGTCTGCCAGTCCCCAAATGTCTAAAGCTCAGACCGTCCTGGTCACATAGCACCTGAGCTTGTCTGACTATGCAGAGTTTTGAGTTTCTCTGAGGCTCTGCCACGTGAAGAGACAACAATCCTAGCGTGTGGCGACCAGTGCCTGGAGGCAGCCTGCTGTTTCACTCACTGCCGAGCCAACTGAACACAGCAGCGACCGACCCTTCTGTTCCTCTGCGGCTGTGCTGCCCGACTGTACCTGTCTCTTGACTCACTGCCGCCCCCAAATTGCACAACTGTCGCTGTTTCCCAGTGGTTTCCTCTGTCCCTGGCCTGCCTGTGCCCGTGGAGAGACCACTGCCAGCCTTGCCTCAGGGGGAGTGAGGGTGTCTGGCGGCCCTTGGCCCCAGCCCGGGGAGACAGGTACCTCGCACCCCGCAGGCCGTGTCCAGGTGGGGGTGGCGGAGAGACGAGCGCTTGTAGACCACATGAGGCCCGCTTTCTTCCGGACCCCGGGGACCCTTGGGCCCACCTTGCAGGGGCTCGATCAGGTACTCTTCCTCATCAGCCACTATCAGGCCGTGCTGTGGACAGAGAGCCCGGGTCAGGTCCCATCTCCTCGGAGCCCTTCAAACCCGCCTCTGTCCTTACCAGTTCTTCGATCACGTTGAGTTTATTTTGCCTTTTCTGGTTTCCCTCCCTCCCTCTCTCCCTCCTTCCTTTTCCCTCTTACCATTTTTGTAGCAGGGATGAGCCTAAGCCCTCTCTACTGAGCTGAATCTCTGGCCCTTTTTCAGTTTTTTTTTTTTTTTGGTACAGGGATTGAACTCACGACCACGTACTTGTAAGGCAGATGCTTATTATGCCACTGGGCCAAATTCCTGGCCCCTTTTCAGTTTTTACTTTGAGACAGGATCTTGGTAAATCACTGTGTGGCCCAGGCTGGGTTGGAACCTGTGATCCTCCTGCCTCAGCCTCCCAGAGTGCTGGGATGTCAGGCATGTACCACTACACTAACTTCTTTCTTTTATTAGTACATATTTGTGACATTTATCATGGGGAATTGGTACAGGTATATATTGCATTTTTTTTTCCATTTGTCTTTCTGAGACAGGGTCTCTATGCAGTTCAGGCTGGCCTTGAGCTCACTTTGTAGCCCAGGCTGGCCTCAAACTCACAGCGATCCTCCTGCCCCAGGCTCCCGAGTGCTGGGATGACAGGCGTGTGCCACCGCACCTTGGGTCTCTCATGTAAGAGAAACCGTGTGACACTCAAGCCCACGCTTCTGATCCCTTTGCTTAGCATTCCGGCCTCCAGGCACATCTGTTTTCCTACAGATGCCCAGGTTTAGCCTTCTTCATCCTTCTCCTGGTTTGTCCAGGTGGATGTTTAGCGTATTTGTTCTCAATCTTATCATCTAAGTGCTGCTTTTGCTGCACACACCCAAGCACCGATCAGCTCGTGGCACTTTGACGAGATCCCCTGTAGTTTCTCCCCAGACCTCCATGGAGGCGTTTGTCCCTCACTCCCCAGGCTATGCTTTGCCACCCCGCTTCCCGGAACCCTGGGCTCACCAGGCCGCCGCAGGTGCTGATGGCTACATGCGAGCTGCCTGCCTGGCCCTGCAGGTGCCCCGCATACAGGCAATGGGCCCGGGCAGCCTTCTGCCAGGCCAGACCCTCACGCGTCCAGTATTCCACGGAGACGTGGCCGGCCAGGACACGGGGGCTGTGGGTCAGGTTCAGCAGGAAGTGGGTGCTGGGAGCGGCCACTTTGTAGAAGAGGCGGGACTCAGCCGTGGTGCCCGTGCCCCGGCGCTGCCTCCGGGGGGCAGGTGGTGTGAAGGCCAGCAGGGCCCCATTGTGGTCCACTCGGGTGGGGAAGGCAATCTCATAGCTCTCCAGGCTGGACAGGAACTCATCTGCGGGGAGGAGTGGAGGACCGGCGGGGGATCCTGGCTGCTGCAGGTGACACCACCCTCCGCCTTATGTCCCCACAGGCCCCCCCCCCCACTGACCCATGGGTGACTTCCCTGACACCTGAGGGCATCCTTGACTTCTCACTCCCTCCCGGCTCCATCCTCTCCCTGCTGGGAGCTGGGACCCCAGCTCCTACCTTGAGATCGGAAAGCATGTACGACCTTGATGGTGAGGCCCAGCCCCAGGGCGAGGGCCCAGCGGAGGATCTGGCAGACGGGAGCCATAGGGGCTACGTGCCCACATGTCTCTCCCCAGCCCCGGCTGCTGGCAGCCCCTGCAGTGCTGCCTCCCCCGTTCACAGCCTGGGCAGCATCTCTGGGCTCCTGGGGGAGAAAACCTGGCTCAGGGAGGGAGCCCAGGGCCGCTGCGCAGCTCGGCCTGGTCTGAGGAGCCTTTGCCACACTGGGGGACCTGCAGCCGCAGGGCTGGGTGCCAGAAGCAGGTCCTCATCTGCTCTTTGTCCCCAGCATCCTATACCCCGAGAGGACAAGGAGGGACCAGGCAGGGACCAGAAGGTCCGAGCGAGCATCTGCTGCCTGCCCAGCCTGCGCATCATTCCTTCACTCTCCGTTCGCAGATCAGGGTGGTCGACAGCAGGCCGGACACAGGTCCACTCACTGAGCTGTGACTTTGCCGGCCTGGGCTGGGCTGGGGGTGGTGGGGACGGAGACAGGGATGGGGACCCTGGGACAGCTGCTGCTCAGGATACAGATGCAGGCCTGGGCACAGGCAGAGGAAGAGGCAAGAGGGCTGCTGATGGGCACGGTTCTCAGGGAAAGCGGTGGCCAAGGGGACTGTGTTGAGCGGAGGTCGGGAAGGATGGAGAAGCCGACTGCGGGGGGCGGGGATGACGGAGGGCACAGGGAAGGGTGCACGGGGCGAGGGCCCCACACTGCCACCAGCTTCCCAGCGTGCACCCATGGCCCTGCCTTGGGATCTTCCTTCGCCCCACCAACTGGGCTGCAAACCCAGCTCCAGGGCCTCTCCTCTGCCCACATGTGCAACTCCTGGTCCTGGGTCTGCTCTCAGGTGCTGCCTGCCGAGGCCCCAGGCCTGCTGGGCAGGCCTCAGTTTCTCGGGTCCTCTGCCCCAGGCCAGCCTGCCACAGACACCATTTCGGGCCACCAGCCTGTGCCAGGCCCTGCGCCTCCACCCTCCTCCTCCTCCTTCTCACAAAATCCCCCTTAATCACACACTGTCTTGTTTTCTTTGCAGTCCTGCCAAGTCTGAGAGTTGATCCCCAAACAGGGCAGTTAGGCTGAGAGGGAAGAGAAGCCAGGTTTCTCCAAGATGCTGATGGAAAGGTCTACCTCCCCAGCTTCCACTTGCATCCCTTCAGCCACAGGGAGCTCACTCACAGACATTTGGAGACCCCACTGTTCTGTTCATAGGCTGATGTCTATGAACTGGTAGTTGCTGTTTTTGGAATACTGTTGGGGGACCATCTGTTGGTGGTGTGATGGTGAACACACGCGTGTGAGGATCCTTAACGGTGCAGGGACCCTGGGCTGCAGTGGCCTCCTCTGCACCACCACGGGAGTGGGGAGGGGGATAAGGGAGAGGAAGCTGGCTGGCATTTAGCGCTGAGCTGAGCTGCCTAAAGCTCGGGGGAATGGCGAGCAGTGTGGGGGGTGCAGAGGGCATGCAGGTGTCTGCCAGGGCCCTGGCAGGGGTACTGGGAAGTGTTGGAAGTGACAGAGGCCTGGGCTCTGGGGGTGGAGGTGGGGGAAGAGTCAGCAAGTCTGGGGGAGAAGATGAAGGCCTGGGGCCTGAGGCAGGGATCCCCATCTGGATGCCTGGTGGAGGACAGATCCGGAAGGAACCCGCCGGGCGGTGGGTAGGACTGGGTGTGCAGTGTGGTGTGTAAGTGACCATGTCTGGGTGTCTGTGTGTGAGTGTGCGTGCGTGCAGACGGGGCCTGGCCATCTCCCCATAGCCGCCTCCAGGAGGCAGGAGGGAGGCCGCCAGCCTGGGAGAGGGGGCCGTGCTGGAGGAGGAAATGTCGCTCCCAAACGGCTGGCCGGCCCGGAAACTCGGGCTCCGTCCCATCCCGAGGATCCTGGAGGGACCTTCGGCTCCACATTGCGACCTTCCAGGCCAGGCTGAGGCCACTGGGCAGCCCAGCCTCCCCACGGAGGCCACACTCATGTGTGGCCAGGCAGAGGTCTGAGGGCCTCCGGCCTCCGCCGGGCACATCTGGCTGGGCAGCCGGGAGAGAGGCAGCCCCAGCCGAGCACAGACAAAGGCCTGGCCTTGGGTCCTGCAGCCAGCCGCTAATTACAGGCCCCAGCCATTGCCCGAGACACTGCCGGCACTGTGGGCTCTGGGACCAGTGTAGGGGAAGTGGGCGGTGCCGCTCCACACCCAGACACACGAACACACTCACACACACACACCCAGGGCACCACACCTGCACAGCCAGCGGACTGGGGCACTGCAGACCCACAAAGGACCCCTTTAGCTCCAAACACACAGGCAGACACACAGCACCCTTCAGACCTCCGTGTACTCTTACACACGACGCACGCACATACATCAGAGGCCTACAGACACACTACTTTACACGCCCAGAGCCCAGTGACAAACAGACACACAGGCCTACACGCTCACACCAAGCAAGACAAATCCACAAGTCCCACGAATCTAGACCCCTCCAGATACACACTCCCATTGACACACTTGTCACACTCAAGAGAAACATACGCGTGGAGGCAGACACACCAACCCAGGCAGACAAGCCCGTGAACACACTTGTCACACCGCAGACACACACAGATGCTCACAGATGCACACACTTCTCGAATTGAAGAGAAACACGCTGATCCTGGGGAGGGACCCTGGGGAGGGACCCCGGGGAGGGACCTTGGGGAGCGACGCATACCCAGACACACTCGGCTCACGGAGCCACACGCAGCGCACACGCTGCTCTGCACCCTCACAACCCACGACACCCGGGTCTCCGCGGAGCCTCCCCACACAACGCCGTCGTCAGGCGGACGCGCACCCCCTCCCGCACATACGTGGACGGGCTCACGCACGTGCACACGCGCCGCGGCCGCACCCCGCGCCCGGTACCTGCGCCCGGCCTCGCCGCCGCCGTCTCGCCGCCGCCGCCCGCGCAGGAAGGAGGAGCGCGCGGCGTGGCCGGGGGAGGGGGCGCGGAGCCACTTCCTGAGCCGCCCGCCAGGCCCGCCCCGCGCAGAGCCCAGCCGAGCCGAGCCGCCCGCGCCCGGCTGGACCCGCGCCAGGACCCTGAGCCCGCGGCCGCTGGGG